>JACXGI010001071.1:33621-70987 GCA_016801175.1 Esox masquinongy | reverse complement strand
GTAGCAGTGTGGAGAAGAGAAAATATAAACACCTTAATAAAGAGTCAGAGAGAGACAGAGAAAGAGGAGCAGCAGAGGGAGGGCTGGATAATGTCAAGGTTATAGAAAGGAGAGAAAGAACATGAAGTGAGACAAGACAGGGAAAGTTATGGAAGAATAAGATTTTTCTCCTGGCTTGGTGCTGAGAGATGAGAGAAAAAATCTGAAGTTTTTCTCTTTCATGGTTGCAAATGTATGCGGGACTACAGTATTCCAGGCTTCACGTGAATTCAAGCTAACAAGAAAGGTTCCCAGAACTTGGGAAAACATTCCCTTAAAGGGCAGTATCAGAATTTAGGACCTAATCTGATTTATTCAAAATCTATAAATACCATGTTATGGAGGTAAACACACCTGAAAAATCGATAGATTTTGAATAATTTACCTTGTCCTTTTGAGGATAGAACTCTAGATTCAGGGCATTTGAAAAAAGTTCAGACATGTTGGTAAGCGTACATAGATTGAAAAAATGAAGTATAACATGCAGTACATTATAATGAAGTGTGTCCCAAATGTATACATTCGTGCACCTCACACACAGAGCAGATAGAAACAAAATCAGTTTTAAATTACATAATTTTGTGTCTACAAGATATACACACCTGCACTGTGATACTGAAAGTTTGCAGCTTGTAAAGGGGCATATTTAGGTGTTTTGTGGGTTAGGAGAATATTTGCTACACACACCAGAATATTCACTGACACCCTTTTCTGGGATTAGAAAGTTCATAACATCTGATATTTCAACGTCATAGCTTCACACCGATAAAACCCCTAGAACTACAGTAGTTTCAAGTCAAGTTGGCCAGTAATATTTGAACTAGTTCTTAGTAAATAACATTAGCTAGCTAGTCAGAGATATACACTAGAGGGCACTCTATATACTGTGCCAATATCCTACTGCACATTGATGACAGAGGAATTCCCTATACAGTTCTTGTGAGTTTGGAGATCCTACATACATTTGTGCTCAAAAGTTTGCATAACCTTGGAGAATCGGTAATGTACAGCTTTGGAAAAAATTAAGAGACCACTGCAAAATTATCAGTTTCCCTAGTTTTAATATTCATAGGTATATGTTTGAGTAAAATGAACAGTTTTGTTTTATTCTATAAACTACTGACAACATTACTCCCAAATTCCAAATAAAAATATTGTCATTTGGAGTATTTATTTGTAGAAAATAACAACTGGTCAAAATAACTAAAAAAAGATGCATTGTTTTCAGACCTCAAATAATGCAAAGAAAATAAATTCATATTAATTTTTCAACAACAAAATACTAATGTTTTAACTTAGGGAGAGTTCAGAAATCAATATTTGGTGGAATAACCCTGATTTTTAATCACAGCTTTCATGCGTCTTGGCATGTTGTCCACCAGTCTGTCACATTGCTGTTGGGTGACTTTATGCCACTCCTGGCACAAAAATTAAAGTAGCTCGGCTTTGTTTGATGGCTTGTGACCATCCATCTTCCTCTTGATCAAATTCCAGAGGTTTTCAATGGGGTTCAGGTCTGGAGATTGGGCTGGCCATGACAGGGTCTTGATCTGGTGGTCCTCCATCCACACCTTGACTGACCTGGCTGTGTGGCATGGAGCATTGTCCTGCTGGAAAAACCAATTCTCAGACTTGGTGAACATTGTCAGAGAAGAAGGAAGCAGGTGTTCTTCCAGGATAACCTTGTTCTTGGCTTGATTCATGCGTCCTTCACAAAGACAAAACTGGCTGATTCCAGCCTTGCTGAAGCATCCCCAGATCATCACCGATCCACCACCAAATTTCACAGTGTGTACGAGACACTGTGGCTTGTAGGCCTCTCCAGGTCTCCGTCTAACCATTAGACGACCAGGTGTCGGGCAAAGCTGAAAATTTGATTCGTCAGAGATGACCTTACTCCATTCCTCTACGGTCCAATCCTTAGTCTTTTGCAAACTTCAGCCTGGCTCTTCTTTGCTTCTCATTGATGAAGGGCTTTTTTCTAGCTTTGCACGACTTCAGCCCTGCCCCTAGGAGCCTGTTTCAAACTGTCCTCACCATGCACTTCACCGTCACTTGATGTCATCCTACGGTTGTTGAGTGACATTCGAATGAGTTGACGGTCATCTCGGTCAGGAGACAGTCGTTTTCGCCCTCTGCCAGTCTGCTGCTTTGATGTCCCCAATAAGAACAATGACCTTGTTCTTATGAACCGCTGTCTTTGAAATTTTCAGGATGGAAGCAACCTGGCGCTCACTGTATCCCTCTGCCAGTAAAGCCAGAATTGAACCCTTCTTTTCCTCACCCAAACCTTTTCTTTTCAACTCTTTTATCATGTTGAATAGTTATTTTTTATTCCAATTACCTTTGAGGTACTACTTGCACTGTTTTTGCCATCCAGCTGGTCCTATTGCAAAAGGATAGTGATGACCATAGCAGTGGTTTTTATACTTTTCCTCATTAAATTAGATTGGGTTCAGGTAATCACCTAATCAGTACCTCATTAAGTAAAATGAGGTGTGCCTGTGTTGGAATTTATCAGACACTGGAATGTAATGGCTGCCATACATGTAGAGATGCTGATTTAAGAAAAATTAGGAGTGGTCTCTTAATTTTTTCCAGAGCTGTATATACCATTTTTAAAGAAAACATGAGTGAGCAGGCAAAACATGTCTTTTATTTCTTATGGGATTCATATTCAACTGTAGGTTATAACAGAATGGCACAATCATAAAACAAAACATGGCAACAAAGAAAAAAATAAAATGACCCCTGTTCAAAAGTCTGCCTACCCTTAGTTCTTAATACTGTGTATTGCCCCCTTTAGCATCAATGACAGCGTGCAGTCTTTTGTAATAGTTGTCTATGAGGCCCTGAATTCTTGCAGGTGGTATTGCTGCCCATTTGTCTTGGCAAAATGCCTCCAGGTCATGCAAAGTCTTTGGTCGTCTTGCATGAACCGCACGTTTGAGATCTCCCCAGAATGGCTCAATGATATTAAGGTCAGGAGACTGTGATGGCCACTCCGGAACCTTCACCTTTTTCTGCTGTAACCACTGGAGGATCAACTTGGCCTTGTGCTTAGGGTCATTGTTGTGCTGGAAAGTCCAAGAGCGTCTCATTCGCAGCTTTTGTGCAGAAGAATGCAAATTGTATGCCAGTATTTTCTAATAACATGCTGCATTCATCTTGCCATCAATTTCACAAGATTCCCCATGCCTTTAGAGCTCACACACCCCCAAAACATCAGTGAGCCACCACCATGCTTCACAGTGGGGATGGTATTCTTTTCACTATAGGCCTTTTGGACCCCTCCCCAAACATAGCGGTTGTAACCATAAAGCTCTGTTTTCGTCTAGTCACTCCAAATTACAGTGTGCCAGAAGCTGCGAGGCGTGTCAAGGTGTTGTCGGGCATTTTGTAGCCAGGCTTTTTTGTGGCATTGGCACAGTAAAGGCTTCTTTCTGGCAACTCGACCATGCAGCTAATTTTTGTTCAAATATCGTTGTATTGTGCTCCTTGAAACAACCACACTGTCTTTTTCCAGACCAGTCTGTATTTCTCCTGAGGTTACCTGTGGGTTTTTCTTTGCATCCCGAACAATTCTTCTGTCAGTTTTGGCTGAAATCTTTCTTGGTCTAACTGACCTTGGCTTGGTATCGAGAGAGCCCTGAATTTTCCACTTTATAAGTGATTTAACTGTACTGACTGACATTTGCAAGGCTTTGGATATCTTTTTATATCCTTTTCCATCTTTATAAAGTTCCATTACCTTATTACGCAGGTCTTTTGACAGTTCTTTTCTTCTCCCCATGTCTCAGTATCTTGCCTGCTCAGTGCATCCACGTGAAAGCTAAAAAACTCATTGACTATTTATACACAGACATTAATTGCAATTTAAAAAGCCACAGCTGTGGGAAATTAACCTTTAATTGCCATTTTAACCTGGGTGTGTCAACTTGTGTGTCTGTAACAAGGCCAAACATTCAATGGTATGTGAACTTTTGATCTGGGCCATTTGGGTGATTTCTGTTACCATTATGATTTAAAAAGGAGCCAAACAACTATGTGATAATAAATGTCTTCATACAATCACAATCCTTAAATAAAATAAAGTTTTTTTTTACATGATCAGCATATTTTCAAAATCAATGCCAAAATTTCACAATTTCTGCCAGGATATGCAAGATGTACAGATTCAATACCTTGCTTGAGAGAGTGTATCCAAGTACTCGTCTAGGACACAATTAAGTTCCTCTCGAAAGTTCATGATGGTTAATTGAAATGGCGGGACTATGTACAAAATATTTTGTAATTTATAAATGAGTAATCCATTATGGATGTAAATACCCACAAATTAAATGTGTCATTTTGTATTTTAACCCTATAGGCATAGGATGATTTCAAATCAAGTGCTGGAAATAACATGTCTGGGCATCTAATACTGACTGTACAATAGTTTTGGAGCCTTTTGAGACCAAGCAAATGAACTGGGGTGGGTTTGTGGTGGAGGCGGTGGAGTGAAGCTGGAAATAGACAATAGAAATTGGTGAGACGAAAGAAGTGAACATTCACTTTCATTGTTTTAAAGGTGAGATAATGAGCTGCCAAGGGAAATTATACAATATTTCTCAGAACAATTTTTACGTATTCTTAATAATAATAATAATGTAAACAAATTATTATTATACAAAGGCCAGGAATTACAAAGGCTAGTGTTTTTCTTTGTTCCGAAAATATAATTAATCCATCATAATGCCTTGATATTAGCCTAGCACTACATCCCTGGTATGCGAAAGATAGCATTTAAATTAATGTCTGTCAACTGGAATCTAATAACCTAACAGCATCATGTGAAATGGTAAGTGTTTTACTGCCCCCCCCGTATACAGTCGGCTACCACGCAAAGTATGGGTCAGAATGTGTCAAGACTCAGCTTTATTTAAGCATTTGTGTCAGATCAAACTGCTATAAAAAACCTCAGTACACACTTAGGAACATGAATGTGTTGAAATTGTCAGAGTAGGAGCCATTTGAATACATACAAGACCGGTGGTTTGTCAATGCCGGTGTGCCTTTACTGATAGAGCAAGAAAATGGAAACATGGTCAATGGGTCTAGACTCTAACAAGCAAGCAAGTTTATTTATATAGCTCAATTCATACATAGAAGCAATTCCATGTCCTTTACAAAGAAAAGGAAAGATATAAAAATACAATAGAATAAAAACAAATACTAGAATAAAAACATCAAATAGGCAATTCAATGTGCTATACATAGAATAAGAAAACAGAAATAGAACTAAAAACGAAATAAAAACGAGTAGATTCCATGAGGAAGCTATAAAAGCTGTAAGGCTAACAGTGTGGTTAAGTTCACGTGCTCAGTCATAGGCACATAAACAGAGGAGTGTTTTTAACCTGGATTTAAAAATGTATACGTTTGAGGCATGTCTTAGGTCTTCCGGTAGTTTATTCCAGATGTATGCAGCATAACTGCTAAATGCAGCTTCGGGCTCTACTAGCTGACCTGAGTTCACGGATCTAAGAGCCCTGCTCGGTTTATAATCTAAAAACATATCAGAAATGTATTTGGGACCTAAACCATTCAGTGATTCATAGACTAAAAGCACCACTTTAACAACTATTCTGTAACTGACTGGAAGCCAGTGCAAAAATTTAAGAACCAAAGTGATGTGCTCTGTTCTCGTGGTCCTGGTTAACATTCTAGCAGCAGCATTCTGAATGAGCTGCAGCTGTTTTACAGTCTTTTTGGGGAGTCCAGTTAAGAGGCCATTACAGTAGTCAACCTTACTAGACATAAAAGCATGGATGAGTTTCTATTGGTCTTTTTGGGGCACCAAGCCTTTGATTCTGTTTCTATATTTAAGATAATAGAATTCTGTTTTGGTAACCACTTTGATATGACTAGTGAACGTGAGATCTGAGTCTATCAGAACACCAAGATTACGCACTTGGTCCCTGGTTTTTAAGGCCCAAGAATCCAGCTCTTTACTCATACTAGGTCTCTTAATTTTGCTGCCAAACACAATAACCTCTGTTTTATCTCTGTTTAATTGTAGACAATTTTGGTTTATCCAGGTATTTATGTGCTCTATACAATGACACAGTGAGTCTATTGAGCTGTAGTCATATGGTTCGTAGTCAAATGGAGCCATATATATTAGAGATTCATCTGCATAGCTATGGTAGTTAATGTTATTGTTCTGTAGAATTTGGCTCAGAGGTAGCATATAGAGATTGAACAGAAGCGGTCCGAGAACTCTAGAGAATAATTTTTCACCTCCCCAGTATATTGTTTATACCTCTCACATAGAAGAAAGACACTTCAGCAACTTATGTTATACAGTAAAGGCAAAAAGGTAATTACAGTACATCAGCAAGCTGGGCGTTCTAAACAAACTTGTAAGTTGCCCACCGGAGTCTGTGATAAGTAACAAAAAATCAAGAGGGCAGGGATTCCAATCTAAGAAGTTGTACATGCAAGTCAATGTCCCTAATCACTATGCTACTGAACAGTGAAGTTACTGGGCAGAATTTCAGAATTATAAAAGACATACATGCAGGGTACTGTGTAGAACAGGACACTTAGATTTTATTCAACTAGCTAACCTGAGGATCCAGCATTTTCTGTCTGGTACTTAAACCTTGAAGCCTTTCTGTTCATCAATAATGCAGGTAGTCTGGGCAGTCTGGAACATAAATCTATTTAACCATGTTGCCCCGAAGCTACCTAGCTAACATCGATAGCAGCTATAACTTGTGCATTAGTTGAATGGGCACGGTCCAAACACCCGCAACAACGAAAACGGTATTAAAAGTTAGAAGTATTGAAATAAGGACACCTTGCGACTTAGCTATCTAAATCAAACCGATGATGTTTTGATGTTTTTTGTTGTTTTTGTTCGTTTCCATTCAACATCAGCAAGCTTTTTTATGGCCAAGTTAAAAACATGATTTTGTATTGATGGCTATATCTTTGTTAGGGGAGTACATTTAAATCTGTCAGCTAGCTAGTAAACTTTTGACCTTGACAAAGGGAATACGAGTTCTATCCCTTCTAGCCACAAGCCGAAGTGATGTAGGCTGCCTTTCCTGCAACATGATTTGTTTTTATTTCTTTTGTACAAAATTGCTGCAGAACAAATTCTGCAGAACAAATTCCTAGTTTGTTGTGAAACTTGGCAATAAAAAGTATTTCTGATTCTGAACATGTGCGCAACACAACTGTCCAGGCATCATTACATACGTACCTATGTATCACTGTGACAAATGCATTAAGAATGGTAGTGCAATCCCCACCTGTTTAAAAACTATAAGCAGGTAAAAAATTAAGTCACGATAGTTCATATTCCAGTGCTGATCAGTCAATAAGCTCATTAAAAACGTTAATTTTGAGACGCAAAGACTCAAATGGCATTCCATACTAGTGGATTTTAGCTCTGGATTTCAAAGGCCTGTAAACATGATTCAGGACAGTCAGTAACCCAGTCAGTCACTCTGTCAGACAGACAGTCACTCAGTCAGACAGTCGGTCACTCAGTCAGAGACATTCTTGGTCGGCTCTGCTTACGTGGTCTGACTATAATTTATATTTGATACCTACAGAGGTCCTAAAACTCCAAACCAAAATGATGATTGTACAATAATTGTAAATCTCTTTTTAATTTAAACAAGCTGCTCTTAATGTTCTTTTCTCATTATCCTTACTAAAGGATTTTTTATTATTGTTGGCTAGAGGTAGACAGAATAGGCCATGCAAAATAAACTCATCAACTGTCAAACTCTGGTTACTGCCAGCTGCAGATATGGAACACTGGCAAATTTCAATCCTGTTGTCTATCAAAATGTGTGCTATGTTGTGTGATCATTGTAAACATTGGCAAAGCATCTGGCAGACAGGCATTTGAATTATTGATATTTTTCAGCAATTAAGCCATGATATTGCAGCAAAACTATAAATATTACATCATCTCAAATGTACCTATTGAAACACAACTTGTTTTGCCCCAATGCAATGTGTGTAGACTGCATCCTGCTTTTGCTACTACAATATCTTTATTTAAAACAGAGAAAGTTGTGGTCTACATAATGAATCAACCTATAAACATACAAAAGTATATATAACTCAGGAAAAAATTAAGAGACCATTGCACCTTTTTCTTTCCTTTCCAAAAAAGTCGAAAAGGAAGGTTTTGAGTGAGGAACAGAAGGGTTAAAATTAAGAGACCACTGCAAATTGAACGCTTCTGTTCCTCTCTCAAAACTTTCCTTTTCATCTTTTTTGGAAAGGAAAGAAAAAGGTGCAGTGGTCTCTTAATTTATTCCAGAACTGCATTTTGCAAAATGCAGGTAGAGGGGAAAATGCTGTTCTAATATGCACCAAACATGCCTGCGCTTCTATGTATGACAAAGAGGACATTAAATATTGTACAAAATGTAGATACAAATGTATTATTGGGCTGTATATTATATCACCAAACAAGAGCTGTAGGCTACTACAGGACAGACCTAAAAGACAAACCAAAATAATATGTCAAGAGTTTAACCTTATCAGTAAGTATGCACAGATAGATAAAGCACTCACTCAGATTATAATGTAGTGTCAGCATAACCACCCTTTGCTTGAGTAAAACTGTAAACCATCATGGACATAGGTTGTGTGTTTCAATTTTGTTTTCTTTGTGGTTTTCCTTTCCATCTCATGCTGCTGTCACTCACTCTCCCCCATTTCATTATTTCAAAAAATACTCTTCTACTGACAAGACAGGCAATGCTCATTTAGCATATGATACAAATAGTTCATAGAGGCCTACACATTTTCATATGCCCATCCAAGGTTATTTAAAGTTAAAAAAAAATCTCTCAATTTTTGTGATATCCAATGTGTAATTAAGGCCTTGCTTCAATGCAGTAACTCCCAGTGGACATACTGACATATGTCTTCCGAAGCACATTCTGGTTGTTGTCACACTGCCTGATGCAGGAAGACTAGACATGAATCCTTAGCCGCCCAGAAGGAACACACTCTCCAAACTTTCCACCTTGATTGAGCTCTCACGTACCCAAGTCGCCACAAAGAGTCCATTGATTACTTGATTTTGCTTCATGTGAGTATATTCACTTGTTGTATTAAAACAAGAAAATAATTTTCGAGAAAGAACCAAACTAGCTTGCCAACTAGTCAAAGCAAAAGCTAGCTACTGTAATGTTATTGCATCTTTCCATTGCCCCATACTTGGCAGAGAGCTGTTCTTATGGACAACGCCTTGCGGAGTACCAGGATACAGTGCTTAGCTGAGGTATATTGGAAATATTTCACAAACCCACGAGATGCCATATTGCTGTTATAAACCGTTTACCTACCCATTTACATGTAGAGCAGAAAATAGTGATGAGATGTCATACCTGTGGTATACGGTCTCATATGCAACGTCTATTAACCAGTCAGCATTTAAGATACAAACCACTCAGTTGAAATACCAATGATTGACCTGTCTGATCAATAAGCGTATTTAAAGTGTCAAATAGTGTTATTTAACATGTTAAATTTGACACGAAAAGACACAAATGGCGTTGCATAGCTGATCGTCACTCAAAAAACAAACAATGTTTTAAATATGTTTTTGTGAAGTGGAGACCATTTTCGTATGTTACTGAATACTGTAAGATGTCTAGCAAGTTGTTTGAAGTTATAGGTCCTTTTTGGTGGGTGTGTGTGAGTGTGCTAATTATTTCCATGTCCATTCAGCAACACAATGGTCAGAATATGTGCAATTATTCATCATTTCAGCACACTTTTTTTTGAGTGGGCTAGTATATTTTGTGTTCTCTTACTAGGCTGACTCTCTAGCAAGCTATTTTTTGAGAGCACAAGAGGAGGGGTTTATAAATAACTGACTCAACATTGCTTGGTTGTAATTTTACTTTTTGGTACTTTTCAAGCAAAGGTAAGGCAGGTTTCAAACATTTCATACAGTACAGTATGTGTTGTAATTAACGTGTGGTGGGCAACAGACACTTTCTACTCTTGTGCAGACTCGGTTCTAGACTGTTCTGATTGAGGGGGCAGGATTTTTGCCCCCGAAACAAAGTAGAAATAAACACATAAAAGGAAGGAAGAAATCAACACCAATTAAGATCTAAAGCTAATGTGTGCGTTTTGGAATGCAAAACCAGTGACACCATTTAAACAGACTGACTGGTCTGCGCGCTACATCTTGGGAGTTTTATATCGTCGAACCAGCCAAACAGAAATTAGGAAAATATATCATTTAGAAAATGTAATGTATCGGACAGCAAATGGGAAAAAAAAGTTTTTCTAGATGGTCACGAGCGGGGCCTTAGAACTGGCCCCGCTCGTGACCATTTGATCTGAATGAGTAGCATATGCTAACAGAATCTGACTATATTAAAACAGATGAAAACTTTAATCCTGCCTGGCCAGTTTCTCAACATGCTATCAGGACCATATTAGAATAATACACATTGGGGGCTTTTTGATTAGTTAGATACTTAGCAAGCAAGCAAGCAAGTTTATTTATATAGCACAATTCATACATAGAAGAAATTCAATGTGCTTTACAAAGAAAAATATAAATATACAACAATGTTTTTAACCTGGATTTAAAAATGTATACATTTGGGGCATGTCTAATATCTTAGTAATATCGTAGTTTATTCCAGTTGTATGCAGCATAAATGCTAAATACAGCTTCGCCATGTTTAGTTTGGGCTCTACCAGCTGGACTCAGTTCATGGATCTAAGAGCCCTGCTCGTTTTATAATCTACAAACATATCAGAAATGTATTCAGGGCCTAAACCATTCAGTGATTTATAGACTTAAAGCACCACTTTAAAATCTATTCTGTAACTGACTGGAAGCCAGTGTAAAGATTTAAGAACCGAAGTGATGTGCTCTGTTCTCTTGATCCTGGTTAATATTCTAGCAGCAGCATTCTGAATGAGCTGCAGCTGTTTTACAGTCTTTTTGGGGAGTCCAGTTAAGAGACCATTACAGTAGTCAACCCTACTAGAGATAAAAGCATGGATGAGCATCTCTTGGTCTTTTGGAACACCAAGCCCTTGATTCTGGCTGGTATTTTATGATAGAATGCTGTTTTGGTGACCACTTTGATGTGACTGGTGAATGTGACATCTGAGTCTATTGGAACATCAAGATTACACACTTGGTCCCAGGTTAGTAGGGGGTATTTGAACAAAATCCAAAGGTTGCCTGCTAAGTATGATTTGGCCTTAATTGAGGTCCCAGGATACAGTCAGCCACCAGTGTGACTATGGAGATGACGCAAAAAAAAAATATAACAACCCGCTGTGACTGAATGCTGCGGGTTTGTATGACTCCTGTTCCGTATCGGGGGTTTCCAGTGTGCCAGCTCAGGAGCCAGGGGCAAATACACTGAGGACCTGCTGCCCTATGTTGAGAAAAGCCTGCAAGGATGTTAGTTAGAGTAAGCTGTTTGTGAGCCAATTAATCCATACAGAGGGTTACACATTTTATCCAGCAGGGCCCTCTACTCCACTAGGACACTGTACAAAGAGCTTTACACGCTCTCTGCTGCTGGATGCCCCTCTCTGCCTCTGCCTGATCACAACAGACTCAAACCCACCAGTGACGGGGAAAGGAAAAGACAGCTGAGGGCAAGCCGAGAGGGGCTTGAGGAGAATCGATCAGGGGGAAATAAACAGTATTATACACATGCTAGGGAGAGAAGAAGAGTGGATCTTTTGGGGCGGCCTGAGTCTTGACTCGTGTTGCTCTTCCTGCTTGCACTTGCACACCGGCTGAGACGTGAGCAAGGCCTTCAATGAGGTTAATGGTGAAGCCAACCAGTCAAGCAGCGAGATCCCACCAGACAAGCTTATTTAAACAAACCAAAAGGGTTTGCAACATGATGCACAACAAATCGGAAATAGAATGGCATCTCTTCAAAATCTAAAAAAAACTTACCTGAGCTGTTATTTGACAGCCTGTCAATACATTCTGAGCTGAAGCTGGTTTATATAACAGAGTGGCTGAGGATCCGGATTTTCTCAGATCTTTCCTTCTACAGATTATAAACCCTGAAGATTCTGTTCCATGTGTATAGATTGTTGCACGCAGCTGCTGCTCACTGTGCTGCCGCTATAACTCCTTCCTTCCTGGACCCCAAGGCCACGACCAAACGTCTTTATCTGGTACTCCCTTTGACGTGTACAATAAACGTGTCTGTTTTAACTTCTACCCGTTGGCTATGACAAACATGAACAGGACAAAAACAGCCAGCCTTTTTAGGCAGTGTGTCAGACACAAACAGGCAGTCTACTGTAAACACTGATGTAATGTTCCGTATTCATCGTCTTTGTAAACATTTGCTAAAGCGGAAGACAGACGAGGCCATGCGAAATTAACTCGTACACTGTCAAATTCTGGTTACCGGGGCCTAGATGCCAGAAATTCTGGTGAATTTGCATGATGTGTTGTGTATCAAGCCATGTGCTACTTGCATTATCACTGGAAACGGGGAAGACAGATACAAACATTATATCGCAAATATACCTAATAAAAACAAACTGGTTTATGTCAATTCAATGTGTGTGGAGACTGTGTCCTCTCAGCTACACTACTACAAAACAAACAGACAAGGTTGCAGTCAACATCCATTTGATATGGTTTAACCAATATGAACTTGACGAAAATAAACCCTGACAATACTTTAATCTCATAGCAACTGTTATATTCCAAATCCAATCCGTTGAGTATAGAGCCAACAATAAGAAATAAATGCTTGTGTCCCAATAATTTTGGCACTGTCTATAGTATACAGTGCCTTACTAAAGTACTTAAACCCCTGACCAGTTCTCTAATTTTGCTGAATTACAAATGGTACATTGTCATTTCATTCGGCAAGATAGTTTATTCTAAAACAATGACACTCAAAATGAATTATTGTATGGTGACTCTGGTTTTATTTTGGGAAATATTTGTAATGAAATTACAGTTAAATTGAAATATATTGCTTGCAACCCTTTGCTTTGAAAGTTCCCAGTCTACACTGTTGAAAGAACCCTTGGTCAGGCTGTGAAGAAAAATGATGACGAAAGAGCATCCTACAGAACTTAGTGCTAACGTAATAGAAATTCATAGATTAGGAAGTGTATAAAATTATAAAATCCATGTTTGGATATCCCAGTGAGCACAGTTGGATCAATAATCAGGAAGTGGAAGCTGGATCACACCACCCAGGGACTGCCTAGAAAAAGCCTCTCTCTCAAAACTTACCACTCAAATAAGCAAAACATTTGCTAGGGAAGTGGAGTAGAGTATAATGCGCTGATCAATCATATAAAGCTCCCTATATAAAACTATCATGCATTGGAAAGAGGCAAGAAAGCACTGTCATTTCAACAATCTGAAAACATGAGTGACCCATGTGCGATATGAAAAAAGTTTTTCTGGTCAGATGAGAGAAAGATAGAGCTTTTTGGCCAATAAGTGTGGCGCCAACCTAGAAAAGCCTGTGACTCAACACACACCCATCCCAACAGTGAAGTATGGTGATGGCAGCATCATGCGTTGGGGAGGCTTCTCAAAAGCAGGAATCAGGCACCTTGCTAAAATTTAAAAAAGTATGAATGGAGCAAAATACACAGAAATACTGCAAGAGAACCTACTTCAGTACACTAGAAAAATTAAGCTTGGGAGGAAATTCACATTTCTGCAGGACAATGATCCCAAGCACGAGGCCAAAGCAGCTGGAGATGCTCCATGTGAAAAAGGCAAATGTCCGACATTTGCCCTTTCGTCCAGATCTCGATCTCATTGAGAAGCTGTGGAACTGTTTGAAAATTGCAGTCGACAACCTGGAGCAAATCTATCATGACTGGGCCAAAATTTGCAAAGCTTTGAAATTAGAGAATTAGTCAGGGTTCTGAATAATTTCGCAAGGCACTGAATACATTGTTTATTTAATTGTTCTCAAACAGCTGGAGGCCTTGCATTTCTGCTGTTCAGAAATATGAGACAGGGATTTAAAGTCCAATATGTTAGCATAGACATGTTATAGTAGCATGCACACAAGTGCAGTACTTGATTTGCGCGTAAAAGCTTCAGTGAAAAGAGAGACCCACAGCCGCAACGTTTTATATAAATGATAAAACTCCAAGGATACAATAGAACTGTGTTGGAAACCAGTTCTATTGTGGTCATTTAACACCACCTACCAGAATACACTATTGTTGGGATGAAGGTAGGTAGGTAGGTAGGTAGGTAGATGGATAGATAGACAAGGGGTTACGGGTTACATGGTGCAGTGATCCCTACCTGTGTCACCCCACACGGGCAGGTACTCGTCCTGTTGGATATCCAGCATGATCTCCAGGCCATTCCCCGTCCCGCCCTTCATGGTGGTTCGCAACGTCTTCCCCTCCTCTGCTGCATTAAACATGTAGCACTTCCCATATCTGGTGAACACCTGCACAGAAAGACAGAGAGTTACACCGCTGTCAAACCATTAGTGAGGCTCAAGCACTGGGCGTCCAGGTTATGGTTTGCTGAAAGAGCCTGTAGAGTTGTAGAACAAAGCGTTATGGATGTATGCAACATTGATTAACCTGTACCAGACGGATGACTAATGAAGCAAAGGAACTGCCAGTGATCTAATGTATACCACCTCTTCAGTGGTTTGAGCATGTACAGCTGCTACTGGAAGCCTTGTATTCGTTGATGATGTTACTGCTGATACAACCAAATGCCACTAAACCTTTAGGACAGTACCTTAGCATGCAGCAAGACAATGACCCCAAAAGCACATGGCAATAGCTTCCAATGCAGTTTTCAGGGCCAAAAATTTGGAAAGTCTTTCACATGAAAAAGAGGCCTAAAAACAAGCAAAAACTAAAGATGGCTGCAGTGCAGGCCTGGCTGAACAGTGCCATGCAAGATATCCAGTATCTGGTGATGTCTATGGGTTGCAGGCAATCATTGCATGCGAAGTATATGCCCAACTACAGACATCACCAGTTAATGTTACGCTATGTAAATCTGTCCCTATTTTTGTTACCTTAAAATGTGTGTACTGTGTAAAAAACATGTTTCATCTAATACGGTTGAGAATGAGAGTCTGCACTTTAGCGCCATAGTCATTGTAACATTTTAAATCCATCACCTGGTTATGATGATGCAGCTGTACTGAGGAATTTTGGTCCCATTCGGGAGCCCATTTTCCTTCATACTAAATGTAAGCCCAGACATTAAACACTTTTATTAGACTGTTAGAATATTGGAGACAAAATAATTAGTTTTACTTGAGGGGCGTTCTGTTGGTGCTTCCCTTTTAAAGGTTTAATGCTTACATTAATGCATGCTTAAAAATGTTTATAAACGGTTTCCATATCCAGTAAGTGCCCTCTTGCTCTGCTTTCCATGCTTTAATTTGGACTCATGCTCCCACCCCAATGTGCTTGGAATACGTTGGTATACATACTGAGAAACATGCCATGACTTCCCCAGAGGCAGTTAAGTGAAGATCTTCCTATATAGCTTTTTGCATGCATTAAGAAATAAACAAGCTTAGCTGAATATGATAATGATCGTAAAATCATACAGGCAAATTCAAACAACAATTTAGCCTTGTTTTGTTGGGGTTATCCAACCCAAAAACACATCATGAACCTTCTAACAATTTGGTGAAAGCCTATTCATCTGCTTAATTACTTCAATAACTTGAAATTATTTCATTTCTGTTATCTGTCAGACAAGTTATCTGTCTGTGAAATCAGGAAAAATTTTAGTAATGTGTTCAGAGCATTATTATTCTGATCACTGGAAAAGTCGAAACTCAATATCTACCAAGTTAAACAATTTATTCTCAAACACCTGTGCAGTTCTCACACACCGGTGCAGTTTGTTTAAGCGATTGTACAACAATATCTGGCAATTCCAGGCACAAGCACCTTGTCTGGGAGAAAGCACTGGATTGTGGGTTTTGTTGTCAACATGTGTCAATAGATTTCCTCAACAGATTTCCCATGTTGCAGGCTAATTTATTATAACTATGGGATGCATTAAACTGTCGCAGAATATTGTTGCAATAAATGTGCATTATTTTTGGATGGTTTTGGATAGATTATTCTTTTAAGGATTCATGTAGTGCCTAAGAACACAAAGTGTTGATGTGTCCCTTGGTTGCCCTTGATAGAAATCCATGCTCAAGCCCAATGACATAAAACAACCTATTACATTACCGACATTTTAAAGAGGTACCTTTTTTATTTGTTTACAAGCATACACTTTACAACACAATGGTGGGCCTCGTCTAAGACAAATCGTATCGTTTCAGTGTAATGGAGCGTGTGGAAGTTGTGCCCATCTCTCTCCCTCCACCTCTCATTCCCCAGCTCCTCCCTCCTACGGTGGCTGGATGAAAGCATTGGATTGTGGAGTCCTGGCTCTGATAAGGACAGCTAATAAACAGGCTGCCTGCCGCTCTGCAAAAAGCACTTCTCAGGCTTTATGGCTTTTATATTGGGTAAAGTAGGGCAAGATTAGGACCTAAAGTAAAGTAGTGGCAGAGAAAAGCATAGGCACTTTCCCCTGTAATCACTTAAAAGCTGTGCTCACTCTTCCATTAGTGGCATGGAGTTTAAAGGAGAATTCACTATTCACCATTTTCAGTATTTTGTTAACAGTTCAAGGAAACCTATTGAGATATCATTGTGAAAAGTAAAACAGTGACAGATAAGATTTTTCCAGGTAATGACTTTAAAGTTTTGCAACCCATTGAATTAAATAAAGGGGGTCAGATATAATACAACAGCGTGTTAGGTAACGTCTTTTAGGTTTGTATGAATAATTGATCGGATCAAAAATGGAGTCAGCGCCTTTATTAGGTGTGTGTAAAACATACAAACATAAATGAGATGGGTGTTTAGAGGTCCCTGCTCATGAATAATAATCATCTTTAACCACCATCAGCACACCTTCCAGTCCTTTACCTTTCAGAGAAGGACTGAGGGATAGAATGATGTATGCTCTAGCGGTCGTCCGATATGTTTTTTTCAGGGCCAATGCTGATTATTAGTGATCAAGTAGACCGATATTTGGGGCCGATATACATTTCTGGTAAAAATTTAAATTTTACTGTCAAAATTAAGTAGCAAAAACACCAACACTTTCTTTACAGGCATTTAAAAATATGTTTAATTCAATACTAGAAAACAGAACATTTAAACACCATATGTTGATGAACAATGTGCAGGGAGCTCCTAGCAGAATTTCTTGTGCACTGAAATTTTATATAGACAAAAATAATTAACTAAATATTTCCCCAAATCAGGTACATTTTACTGTGTACAATCTGTGTCAGGTTTTTTTCCTGTAAAAATGAATGAATAAACTAAAACTTTACTGTAACTTTTAGCTTTTTGGTGGTGTAGCCATCTGCACCGAAAGGGGGTTTCAAAAGAGAAAGTTAAGAGGGTCAAAAAACTAAAATATGCTTAAATTATTAGAACACAAAAATGCTTCACTTATTACAGCACAAAAGCATTGGAAAGCCTTATGTGTAAATTGGTTCAAATTCTATGAACGTAATGTATTAACATGATAACAGGGAACCTGTCGTTCCAAATAGTATTTCTGCTATTGCGTCATGCTTACAGAGCATGGCCAGCTTTGGTATAAGTGACTGGAAGAATTAACGTGAAGTTTTTTGGTAGTCAGCTGACTAAATTAACGGTAAACAAACTTGTTAAAGTTACAGTAGCTATCGCATTCAAATAACGTTAGCTATTGGTGTAACACGTTCATGTAGTTTGTTAGGTAGCCTGTTTAGTAAAGTGCAAAAGATAGCTGATCTGATAGGCAACTGAATTTCCTCACAACTGAGGTGAAAGCTTTAACTTTAGCAAAGTTGACCTTACTTCTGCTAAACCTAGCTACCATCATGTAGAAACGTAAAAAAATAAATAAATAAGGGAAACTAAAGTCAAACGTTAGCGTTAGCGGTCTTTTACTTCAGCAAAGCTCATATAGACAGGGACTGGCGGAAAAGGTGCGCCTTATTTAAAAGCCATTGCTTATTTAAAAGCCATTTAATGAAATCCCTTATCATGTTTGCCCTATCAAACGGGGGTCCTGAAAAATAGCTTTCCAATGTCTCTTTTCTACTAGACGGTACCACAAAACATTAGTTAAGACATTTTCGGTGGAGTAACGATAGTCCAGAAAAAATTGAAACTGGGTATTGTCATCATAGAAAAAAGATCATAATCAATGTAATGTTTGTTACAACTTCAGTTTAGATTATTGTGTAGTTTATTTCAACTTCAGCAAGGTCAGCATTCTTAACTTTAAGAAAACAGCCTCTCGCTGCGATCCTCTCCCAAGTCTCTCTCACAAATGTGACATACAGTGTTGATTGGCTATATACCTGTGATGTATAACCAATCTCATAATTCTGAGGGCGGGACATTGAGCAATATACAGAAACCTTTCAGAGAGATGCGGCTGCCAGAGAAGCGCATTTAAAACTTTTTTATCAGCAATCATATCAGACAAATTAACGATTCCGATTATTGTAAAAAAGTATGAATATCGAATCCAATTACCTGCCAGGCTGATTATCGGTCAACCCCCAGTTTTTACTAAGATAAAGTTCATATCAGGAAATCAGTGAAAGGAAATGAATTCATAATGTCCTAACCTATGGATTTTACATGCCTGGGAACACAAAATACAGATATGTATCAGTCTCCTGAGTAGAGCAGCTGCCTCCTTCACAGATATGAATCTGAATCACTCTACATGATAAATCACGGGCTAAGAGCTTTCAGAGCAACTGTACAGAGATGGGATAAATATTCATGAAGCTACCCCACTTGGTTTGCAGATACCTGTGTCTGGGAAACTGCGCCTGACTTTGCTAAATTATGTAGGGGTTGGCTCTGGTAGCTAGCATAGTGACACACATCCATGTGTTTACAAACTAATATGGCCTTGCCCACACAGATAGAGGTCACCAGCAGAAAATGAAGTGGGGTTTTAACATCCCAGTAAACAGGCTTTTTTGGTTGTCAGCATTATGTTGGTTCACTTTACTGAAAGTGACTCTCTGTTTGCTAATTGTAGTTTACCATTAAACACTCAAATGCTCCCTTTGAATTCTCTTAGGCTAATTGGACAGTTAACATTATGTTTAATTACCCAGAGCCCATTTGAACGTTGATGATATGTCTGTGAAATTCTCTGAGAGGGCGTGTGTTAGAGTGCAGGTATATTGTGACTTTACTTGCAGGGAGCAAAAATATCAGCAAGGATAGTAAAATAAAATAAAGACAATTCAACCTGTTTGGGAAAATTTGCCAGTCCCCATGAGAAAAAAGTACATTTCAGGCTTAGGGGCTGGATTGAGAGTAAAAGTTACAATTGTGGCTAGAATTTGGTTTGGGTTGCTAGGTTTAGGGTTAAATTTAGAGTTAAAGTTAGGTGTTTGGGGTTAAAGTTAACGATAAGGGTCTAGTTCAGGTTAAGATTAGCTGTTTGGCAAAATAGGTTTTTGAATGGGAATAGTCCCCAAAGATAGTAAAACAAATGTGTGTGGGTGTGTGTGTGTGTGTAAAAGTGTGTGTAAGAGAGTGTGTGTGTTTGTGTGTCACACAATGCTTCCCTGCTTTACACAGCACTGCCAAGGCACTGTAGTAATGGTGCTCTGATTTCTCGTACTCTGAAGTTGTTGGTGGACTATTAGGGACCACCATCATCATCCTATCCTCCAGAGCTCCTTATCAGAGCCCCTCTGCCACTCTCTCCAGACACTGTAATGATGAATGGGTGACAAGGTGAGTTAGGACCAGGCCAATGTCCTGTTAGGCCATCATCACAGCTCCTAAGCCACACTACAGTGGAAGTGTCAACCAACCACTGTTTTTCAGTCCCTCTGTTATTCTCTATCTTTCTGCTCGGGTCATTTTTTCAGAGGTGATGTGAGACTAATGACTCCTCATACCACAACAAGAAAATATAGAAAATATCTCTGGTACCTGGCCAAGAGGCAGTTAGAGGCAATTACTTTCCTGAAAAACAAAATGCCGGCAACCTATCTGCTATTAGTTAATTAAAACGTTGCTTACAATTCGAAATGCAGTCTTGTATGACTATTTCATCCTCACCTGCGTCAACGTATGCAAGCCATGCAGAGTTACAAGCATGGATTGCTGACCCGATCTTCATGTACCCTCTCTTTTCTGTAATAATTCACGTTGTTTATATAAGTTGTTTATTCAATCTGAGACTTTAAATGTCATAATAGTCAAATTCTGTCATGTTAACATCACATTAGCTTACACTGTCAATAGGGCAGACTGAGCTGGAAGCAGGAGCCCAGATTTGAGCTGCCAATTAGACGTTTGCATTCAGTCATCCACCCAACACAATCCATTAGCATTCACAGGTCACAGTTTGAGAACGCCACTGATGGATTCAACTGATGGAGTGGCTGCGGAGACAGCAGGAGATGGGAATCAGAAAGAAGAGTCCAGTCACGTACTACCACCCCCCCCCCGTTAAATTCTTGCTGATGGTCAATGTCCTCACCTGCCGTGTTGTCTGTATGCCATATCTACAGTGATGTTTACCTATTTTGAAATGTTGTTTGTTTTTCATTGTTTCAATCGATTCACTATGATAATGGCCGAGCTGGTCTCTGGTTGTGAAAAATGGGGATATAAATAACACAGCAAGGACACAACTGGTGTGTAAAGGTAAACAAGCAAATGGCTAGACAATCTCGAGACATCCTGACCCCAACTCATTGAAAATGTATGTGCATGTACTTCTATTGACTCCCCTGTAGCTGCCAGTCAGAAACGATATATTCAGGAAGCATAAACCTCAAGCCATCCTCTTTGCAACACCAGAGGAGGAAAAACCTGTGGTCATTGTTACTTATGGTATAACAGTATTAAACAAAACTGGATCCTCCAGTATTTCTCTGCAATAGAATAACCAGGTAATAAGACAATTATCTCACTCACCCTATTTATTTTAGCTGGCAGGCAGAGGAAGAAAACTGTGGAAAGGGATGATGAGCAAATTGAAATTTAAACCGTTAAGAGCCAACCAACCAGTTTTATCAGTTCTTCTCACTCAGCGAGTGGCACAGGATTCAAGCTTACGGTCCATTTGCATAATCGTTCTATGTGGTGTTATTGTTTGCCAAATCGATTTCCATTATGGGTGAATACAGCAGGCTTTTCACTGTATACCAAAGCAGCGTGAGAGAGTGACAAAAGGAGAGGGAGAAGGATTGAGAGGAGTAAAGTTTATGAAAAACGCTTTTGAGTTGCAAGGTGTGCACTTTTCCCCTGGTTGACGCCGCCGCAGTTTAAGTGGCTGTGGTGTGAACATGAATAATTCAGAGAGAGGTAGCTGCTGTATGCGTTAGGAAAGGCTACGTAGCTACCTGGCACCGAAAAGAGCTTCAGTCACCCCAATACACCTGTAGGCTAAGTACACACGCATGGCATCTCCCTCCACTTAATGTCAGAGCCATGTGAAACAACCCAACCTACCCATGTCCGAACATACATCATGTCATAATAAACAAACGTCACCTTTTAATGTAACACGTTGTGAATTTTATGGAAGGGGATGTATCTACAGATCAGACCCGCGTATCTACACATCAGACCCGCATTTAATTTACAATTCCGGTCGAAATTGGTTTTATTTCATTTTACCAGACAGCACGTTTAGCGGGGGAGGTTGGGGATAGGACACACAGGACAGCTGTGCTGTTGCCAGCCTGATATATGAAAGAGAAAGCCTAACAGAGAACATAAAGACAGAGAGATAAAAAGAGAGATAAAGAGAAGAAAGGAGGGAGAAATGATCCCGGCCAGATCAGGTAGGGAATTAAATCCAGACAGTGATTAGTTGCAGATCCCTGCTGACCCCTGATCATAGTCATTGTCCTCAGTGGGGACAGCAGGGCTTCTCCCCCAGGCTTAATGGGCTGTACACAGGGGAGGCCAAGCACAGTGCACTGGCCTCACCTCTGCTGAAGGAGCTCATTGATTAACCTTCTGCCGGTAGATGGTTTGCTGCTGCCACTAACTCAATGATCTCACCTATTTTAAATCCCTATTGAACACTCACTTCATCCTCCCTGTCTTATCTTTGACACACTCACTGTATAAGTATATCTATATACATATACACTGTTGAGCCAAAACATTGTTTTATAGTTTCTGAACACAGCACATATGCATTTATTAATTACTACAATTTGCACGCTTAAACGTCTGATGTTAATCAAATGTTGAGAAATGTTTTCACTTTTTATGTTTTTGCAGTTGTTTTTTGTATGACACATTATATAGAGCTAAGTTGTGAGTTGTCACAGGCTATTGCAGGGATACAAACATGAAGTATTTAGGCAGCACATTACACAAATAGGACAAGGACAGCAAAACCAAGCAGTCCTATCCTATTAAGTAATGAATATTGTTAACCTACTAGTAGCACATCTGGAAGTAGTGTGGAGCAGTCCACATCCTGACCGCTGAAATATCAAGGTAAATTAACAGCAAGGCAATCCATCATCTGAAACCATGGCTTGGCAAAATGACCAGTCCACAGCATCAGCACCGCCCAATCCAGCCCAATCCAACCCATCTTATATCATTTGACCGAGGTTGCCTAGGTCAGATCAATCAAATCCCAGAAATGGCAAGTTGAAAAATCTCCATGAGCATGATAGTTAACCCTAATCTCTCTCAGGTTGTTGACAAAAATGAGAAAGTTTTCTCAGTAATATTTTCCTGCTCACCCTGGCCAACAACCATCTGACCAAACTTTATGATACTTCTGTTAAAGTATGTATTTGTTTGGGTTTAAGATGAAGTACTTTTCACTCCCCTGAAGCATGTATTCAGTGAAGTCACTAAAAGCAGCCTACATGTCTGACAGCCATCAACAAAAGGAGAAAGTTGCCTTCAGGTCAAAAAATTATTCTCTTACTGACTACTATTTAATTGCTTTACCCTCTCTGTCTTTACTTATCTCTCAACCCCTGTATTTCTTGCTTTCTTGCCAGCACAGAACATAGAATGCGATGTCTATCCCTCCCTCCGCCATACAGTGGTCTGTTTCACTCAGGAACATTTCTGTTCTTGCTGTCACTCTTTGAGTCGAGCGGAGCAGACATGTGAGGGAAGCGACCACATCCGCTGCCCCAAGCTCAGCAATCACATCTGGTCACATTCACGCTCATTATTTTTAATAACTCTGGGTCCCCAGCGGCTCAGAAAAGCTCTTCCTTACCTGTCATGGCTGCCTGTCTCCGCAAGGCTAATGGGAGGACATGTGGCAGGTCCTAATCACGGACAGGAGGGAGAGGTAGGAATAGCCCTGTCTCGCAGACAGTCCATCTACGGTGTGTACGCTGCCCGAGATGACATGTGCGCACCGATAGAGACGTTTAGAGGGTTTTATTAGCTACATTGCCACTGGGAAAATGATAAATATCAATCAATTATTTTACTGTAACTCTTCATGGGGGAAAAGCATCCACCTTCAAGGAGTTTAGAACAGAATGGCCATGTGCTCACCCGATAGGAGGTAAGGGCAGATGGTTTGTTTAAAATTAGACATCATTAAGTAACCGTCTTGTTTTGGTAAAAGAAATCACTTGAGTCATGTCTTATCTATAACCATTTACAGAGATGTACCGTACCCCTGGCTCCAGTGACCTTTTAGAAATCCAAACGTAGCTCGTATCTCCTGCTAAGCGTGTCAGTAAGTTAAGCTACATGGAGGCGCTTCCTAAAACAGTAATAATCTGTCAACCCATTCGGTTACCTCTAAATATTTAATGATCTAAGGGGGAGATAAAGCAGTAAATGTCTCACAGGCAAATTCGTAAATAATCCAACATTCCTTTAACTATAAAACAATTATCTCCACTGGCTAGTAGCTTAGTAACATAACGGCTCTGTTGTCAGTTAGATGTCCTTGATTCTGGTCATGTGTTTCTTGCTTTTGTGTTTTTTTCCCCTTGCTTTTTCTATTCAGATTTTACAAACACTGAAGTTTGTAAATTAAATGTAGTCTTGTCAATAAATGGTGTATGCATTTTGTTATGTTTTGCAAATTAATAGTGTCTTTATTTTGTTGAATTACGTTTGTCACTGATGGTTGAATTTAGCTCATGCTTTTGCAATTGACCATTTACTCAGTCAGTTATAACAATTTAACTATTAGGCTAGTATAATTCAACACATTACGATTTTATATGGACTATAATAATTACAAATGAACTGACATGCTGACATTTCATGAGATATCAAAGCCTGTTAATAAACGTTGCATGAATGGTGCACTGAGAAAAAAAAGGCATTCATTTATTTTTCAGAAAATATGATTTACACATTTTGAAAATATATTTTCCACTTCAACCAGTCAAGGTTTCCGATGCTGATCCCTTATTCCATCACTTGCCACTGTGCATACGCAAAGTCATGGCTGCGTGTAAACTTACTGCTAAATCCCACACTTCCCACACTGAAATAATTGGCCCCGCCCTCTCATGGCAACAAATACACCAGACACACAAAGCCCTTCCTATTGACTTAAAACAGCAAGCTTTCCTGCATCGAATGCCCCTCTTTAAAGTTTAATCTATCGCTGGCAGGAAGGCCCCACATCTTTTCACAAGTAGCTTCCGCTGGGTGTGAAAGGCCTAACAAAGAAGGTGATGTGGGTATGAATTAAACGAGACCACTGAGGGATAGGGACAGACATATTGAAACGCCTCAGCATGATATAAAGCCTGCTTGGATGGCGTATTCAGCTGGGAAGATCTGTCTGTTGTGAGTCAGTGTCCTAGAACAGGATAAATAACTAACTATTGACCACTCAGCAGAAGGCATTATTTGATTGTTGGCCTGGTTAAGAGTGTAGCCCGAAGATCATAACGGAGAAATACAGACCTGACAAAATGGACGCAATAACTACATTTTATATCTACAAGGCAGCGAGTGCATCGAGCTGTGAAATAACACCTACGAAATTAAACAACTGTTGAACACGCAGATAGCTAACAACTTTTAAAGGTACATTTTTAAAAGGGTGCTTGCACGCATGCCCTCTGCATTTGGGCTTTGATTCGTTTACTGCCAGCGTTAATCTGTGGATGTGTACTCTCTAGTGCAGAGACATGTTGATAATGAGAAAAAGACAAAAAAAAAACACGACAAACCCGCCCGTCGGTAACAGAGAAAACATTTGAGCAACTGTACTCCAATGACTTCGCTTAGAGGCTTCATGCCACAGGTAAAGCCCTTTTTTAGTAGATAATACAAATTAGGAAGCAAGTGAGAATGAAAAATGAGGATGATCTAAACAGTGGAGAGAGGATGGGAGGGAGTGTGCTAGCCACTCAGAGTATCCCCGGCAGTGAGACAGATCACACATTTAAAGCCAAACTATTTTACAGAGCTGTAATCAAGACAGCATTGAGGAAAATTATAATGAAATGGAGATGCATAATTGTAAATAAACAAAAGTTATGATACGGCAGGGCTCCCTATCTGAGTCTGTTCTGTATATACAGACATTTGAATTGACATGCTAATGAAGCTATTGTCTTCATCGACATCAATGCTTCAAAGTGGGAATCTATACATGAAAGCACAATCTCCCACTGTTTCAGTGTTTCTTTTTTAGTACTGCCAGATCAGAACAACTCATATATGAGAGACACTACAAACAGTCCAGCTAACAAAATTTGGTTCCAAGAATGTTCTGAAAATGTTTTGGGGGGTTATATGAACATTCTGAAAATGTTCTGGGAATGTTCAATGAAGGTTACAAAGTTGGGAATGTTTTGGAAGAGTACAACTTTGTAGAAATGTGTATAGTAGCAATACATGTAATGTCACCTTGTTAAATAAAGCAGAGTGAAAAATAATGTATACATTTGTGTCAATATGAAATGGGCAGAAAGGTTAACTTTACTGAAAGCAGACAATGAGCACTCCAAAATATTATAGTAAAATCCTATGGTGTCTTACATCTCTCTATCTGTCTTCCTTGGGCATCTCATCTCTTTATCTAAAGCAGTCAAAACGACTGTATGGTGGCTTATAGTTATGGTATAACACTCCAAAACAAAGATTATGATGCAGTAACAGTGATGTGCTGCTCATTGCCTAAACAATTATGAATTAATTACACCATTATAATGCTGTCTGACCCTTGAGGAAAAAAATACAACTAATTATGAAGCACTACATTGCTGTTCATTATAAATGATTATGATTATACTTATAATAAAGTAAGAGTATTAGTGTAAGGAATTATGAGTATTTTGTGAGCCTTTGAGTATCTATAACTATGCTTAACCATACATTATGGGCTGGTTTCGCCCATAATGTATGAGTGTTGGGCGAAACCAATAGAGAAGTACAATAGAACTTCTCTCAAGTTCAATAGAAAACTCATCTTATTTTTTTAGTCCTAGACTAGGCTTAATCTGTGTCTGCGAAACCGTCCCTAAACTGTTCATCTATAATCTACAGTTCATCTATAATACTATATAATGCATTAGGCACGTGGCCATTAAATAAAGTATTACCAAATATTCTTCTAACACAACACATAAGAAAGGGCTGTACTACCCTCAAAGTTGATGTGTTATAAGCAGGAAAAATGGGCAAGCGTAAGGATCTGAACAACTTTGACAAGGGCCAAATTGTGATGGTTAGACGACTGGGTCAGAGTATCTCCAAAACTGCAGCCCTTTTGGGGTGTTCCCGGTCTGCAGTGGTCAGCACCTATCAAAAGTGGTTCAAGGAAGGAAAAGCGGTGAACCGGCAACAGGGTCATGGGCTGCCAAGGCTCATTGATGCACGTGGGGAGCGAAGGCTGGCCCGTGGGGTCCGATCCAACAGACAGGCTACTGTTGCTCAAATTGCTGAAAAAATTAAAGCTGGTACAGATAGAAAGGTGTCAGAACACACAGTGCATCACAGTTTGTTGCGTATGGGGCTGCGTAGCCGCAGACCAGTCAGGGTGCCCATGCTGACCCCTGTCCACTGCCGAAAGTGCCTACAATGGGCATGTGAGCATCAGAACTGGACCACGGAGCAATGGAAGAAGGTGGCCTGGTCTGATGAATCATGTTTTCTTTTATATCACGTAGACAGCCGGGTGCGTGTCCATCGCTTACCTGGAGAACACATAGCACCTGGATGCACAATGGGAAGAAGGCAAGCCGGCGGAGGCAGTGTGATGCTTTGGGCAATGTTCTGCTGGGAAACCTTGGGTCCTGCCAATCATGTGGATGTTACTTTGACATGTACCACTTACCTAAGCATTGTTGCAGACCATGTGCACCCTTTCATGGCAACGGTATTCACTGATGGCATTGGCCTCTTTCAGCAGAATAACGTGCTCTGCCACAAAGCAAAAATGGTTCAGGAATGGTTTGAGGAACACAACAACGAGTTCAAGGTGTTGACTTGGCCTCCAAATTCCCCAGATCTCAATATAATGGAGCATCTGTGGGATGTGCTGGACAAACAAATCCGATTCATGGAGGCCTCACCTCGCAACTTACAGGACTTAAAGGATCTGCTGCTAACGTCTTGGTGCCAGATACCATCGCACACCTTCAGAGGTCTAATGGAGTCCATGCCTCAATGGGTCAGGGCTGTTTTGGCAGCAAAATGGGGACCTACTCAGTATTAGGCAGTATAATGTTATGACTGATCGGTGTACAGTGAACTGTTTCTATGGTGACCAAGTTGTCACGACTCTTAATAGTTAGCATAAGTAAATGAGTTGCAGCTGTCTCTAAATACAGCAGTTTACTTAGCAATTTACTCCCTTTTTGAGGAATTTACTGACATTAATGGACATAACGTTCCTAGAATGTTCCCAAAAAGTTAATTTGTTATAATTCCCAGGGAAATGTCACATAAAAGTTCTCATATTTTGCTAAAAATCAATATTATTTCAGCAAGCTATTCTACCTTACCAAAACAGCAAAGTTCCCAAACGTTTTTATTTGATTAATGTAAAACGACTTTCCCACAACTTTCTGTGAAAGTTTTTTTCTATGAACCAAAGATGAACCTTTTGGTAACATTACGGGAACGCTCTGTGCTAGGTGGGACATAATAATACAGTGCAGAGTGTTTCATTATTACGTCAGTTTCTGCCGTCGGTCAAAGTCTAGGTTTCTGCGGCTTACGCAGCTAGGCCTATGTATCAACGCTTTAATCCATAGAGAGTAGTAGACGTATCTCTAGTACAACTTCTCTGGGCACACACCCCGACAAGGAGAATCTCTCCAAATTCTCTGATTCATACAAAGTCAGGGAACCCACGGCCAAACTCCCCCTGGTATGTACAGCTTCCTTCTGTTTCTCAAAGCTTCTGCAGTAATGAACATGTCCTCAACCAGCTCTCTGCTACCCAAACAGCAATGGAGCCAGCGTACGGTGTACAAACATTTATAGGGAACAGGATTACATTGAATTGAGGCGATCCTTTAGTGGAAGATGGTGTCAGTCTTAGAGTTCTGTAATAGATCATCATTTAATGCCTTCTTTTGCATAATTTATAAAAAAAAAATACGAAATGTCCTTATCCAGGCAGACAGAGAGATATTTCATATTCATCTGGAAGTTCAAAGGAGAGAACATGAATTCAACCCTGCAGTTTTACAGTGTGAGTGTGGATATGTGTGGTGGCTATGTCACCTACTGTCATTCTCAATAGTGCTGAAAGCCCATAACTAGCTAGCAGTGAGTAAAATGTGTCAGCAACCCGCAGAGATAGAATATTGTAGTATACTGTAGCACCAGACTTACAGGCCACACAAATAGTCGACAGGAGAACGGAGACTCATCTGCAGAATAGCACAATAGCTAAATCCGCATCTCCAAAATGACAAAACTGGGCAATCCATCAGGGAGGAGATCTGGTGATCAATTTCAAATGTGTTCAAATAGATATGATAGATAATTCCCACTTTCACTGAATGCAGAACAGTCAAATTAGCCCAACTGTAAGAAATACATGATCAGACACATCAAGTGCCTGGTGGCGTGGTGTGCTGACAACAACATGGCCCTCAATGCAAAGAAAAATCCCATTGTGGATTACAGGAAGTCTAAAGGCTGCAGTCATGCCCCAGTTCTCATCGTTGGCGCTGAGGTGAAGCGTGTGTCCAGCTTCAAATTCTGTGTGTCCACATCTCAGATGACCTCTCCTGGTCCCTCAACACCTCAGCCTTAGTCAAAAAAGCACAGCAGCACCTGTACTTCTTGAGGAGGCTGAAGAAGGCCCATCTGTCTTCCAGGATGCTTGTGAACTTTTACCGCTGCACAATCGAGAGCATTCTGACTAACTGTGTGGTTTGGTGGTTGCTCCGTAGCCAACTGGAAGGCCCTGCAACGGGTGGTGAAAACCACCCAGCACATCATGGGTACCCAGCTCCCAGCCATCGTAGACCTCCAGCGCAAGCGGTGTCTGCACAGGGCGCGCGGCATCACCAGGGATCCTTCACACCCATGCCACAAACTGTTTGCCCTCATCCCATCAGGCAGGCAGTACAGGTCTCTCCATTCTCGCACCAGCAGGCTCAGGAACAGTTTCTATCAACTGTAACCCTGCTGAACTCTGTGACCCATCACTAACCATACCCACTGTTTGTACTACTGGTCTCTGTTACTGCCTTACAAAGTCTGATAAGGACGTTTTCAGTTGTCTATAGGTTCATTTGCACATGCTGACGTGCACCTTAAACTTGCCTTCATTGCACATTTATAACTGCCACTGTACTTGCATTTTCAATAGTTCCATACACATGTCTACCTCGGGAACCCCATTGCTGCTGTCTCTGCATTTCAGTTGCACATGCTACCCTACTCCTTCAATTTGCCTCGTTTGTAAATTCAGAATGCCATTTAGAATTGCCACTCGTACCTGCACAACTATTTAACCCACTTGTACATACATTATACTTAATACTTGTAAATTTTCTGCCCTCCTCTGTTTGCTTCCACTGCACATTTAGAATTGCCATATGTAATCCATTTGCATTAATTGCACATCTATACATTCCACTTGTACATACTGTACATACACTTAATACTTGTGAATTTTCTGCTCTCCTCTATTTGCACTTCTGGTTAGATACAAACTGCATTTCATTGAACTATACTTGTACTTGTTCAATGACAATAAAGTTGATTCTAATCAAATCTAACCTAAACAGAAAGGGCTGTGTTGGAAATCAGTGAAATGGCATCTCTGTTAGCCATATGGTTTACCTACACATGCATGCAAACAGAAACACAGCAGAAGGCCTTGCAGTGGCTTTTTTGGTTAATCAGTGGCAAAAACTACTGATTAAATACATTATTATTTCATTTTGTAACAATAAATTATGGAAAAGTCTTACTTTTGAGGGCCACTATATGTGAAATATTAGTTGTATGTTAGTCCTTGCTTCTGCTGGGTCAACAGGAGCAAGTGGAGAAGTCAGACTGGACTGGCAGTAATGGTCTTTAAATATCCCCAATCCTATCAACATATTATTTACTTGCTTGCTCTCATTCTGTAGGATTCTGTGTGATTGTGTTTGTTAGTGGAGACCCCTAAAACACCTCCAAAGGCACCCAATAAACTTCCAATGACGGGATGATTGATGTGGTTAAGAGCAAGCTTTTAGTTCCTATCACACTTTTCGCTGAGTCCCAAAATGGCCACTACAAACTATCTCACAAAATATAGTGCACATCTGACTGGAGACCAGGGCTCTGGTAAAAAAAAAAAGTCTCTTTTCAAAATGAGTACACTATGTGGGGAATGGGGTTTAATTTGGGAAGCAGCCACCTCTCCCTGCTCTCCTTCATTCCATAGAGGGAGATCCAGAGGCTGCTGTGGAGTGAGAAGAGTGAGGTGGGTGCCGAGGATGAGGACAGGCAGAGCGGTGACCATGCCGGCAGGGCAGATCTCCCTATCTCCAATGTCTTCACTGATAGCAATGTTGTGATTGCACAAGCGGATCAACTGGTCTAATTAATTAGCATGTACAGCACATATGATAATGCCCGTAGTGATCTCTTCCAATTCAAATGAGCTAGAAGATTTTTTACAATGACAACCGCTTGTTTGTTTTATGTGGCCAAAGGGTCAACTACGAAATGCAAAAATAGAGACATGCTCAAACTGAGCGAGGTGTCAGAGCAGACAGCCCTGCTAGTCTGGCTTTGGTTGGGTCATTATAATCAAAATCAACACATTGTAAAAACATTGTATGCCTTGCAAGTTGACTTACATGAATTTAGGCATTTGTACAGTAGCTACCGTGCAATTCCTAACTACAACCCTGTTTCCAAAAATGTTGGGACATTGAGCAACATGGAAATAAAAACAGAATGCAAGGATGTGCAAATCATTTAAACCCAATTTAATTGAAAATAGTACAAAGACAACATGGTAATTGTTGAAACTCATTGAAAAATATATGCCCACTTTGAATTTATAGCCAGCAATAAGCTTCAAAAAAGCTGTGACAGAGGCAACAACAGACTGGAAAAGTTGTGTAATTTGGTTAATTGGCAACAGGTCAGTAAAATGATTGGGTATAAAAAGAACATCCCAGAGAGGATGAGTCTTTTCAGAAATGAAGATGGGAAGGGGTTCACCACTCTGTGAAAGACTTCATGGGCAAATAGTGCAACAATTTAAGAATAAGGTTTCTAAACGTAAAAATTGCAAAGGGTTTGGGGATCTCATCATCTACAATACATAATATCATTAAAAGATTCAGAGAATCCAGAGAAATCTCTGTACGCCAGGGACAAGGCCGAAAACCATCATTGGATGTCCGTCATCTTCAGACGGCACAGTATTAAAAACAGACAGGATTCTGCAGTGGAAATCACGGCATGTGCTCAGGAACACTTCTGAAAACCACTGTCTGTGGACACAGTATGTTTCTGCATCCACAAATGCAACTTAAAACTCTACCATGCAAAGAAGAAACCATATATAAACAAGATCCAGAAACGCTGCCGCCATCTCTGGGCCCGAGGCCATTTATGATGGACTGAGGTGAAGTGGAAAACTGTCCTGTGGTCTGATGAATCAAAATTTTAAAACCTTTTTTGGAATCATGGATGCCGCGTCTTCTGGGCTAAAGAGGAGAGGGACCATCCGGCTTGTTAACAGTCTACAGTTTAAAAGCCAGCATCCGTGATGGTATGGGGGTACATTAGTGCACCAGTGATGCTAAACAATATAAACAGGTTTCTGAGCAACATATGCTGCCATCTAGATGACATCTTGTTCAGGGAAGGCCTTGCTTATTTCAGCAAGACAATGCCAAACCACATTCTGTACATATTGCAACAGCATGGCTCTGTAGTAAACGAGTCCGGGTGCTAAACTGGCCTGCCTGCAGTCCAGATCTGTCACTCACTGAAAACATTTGGCGCCTTATGAAACGAAAAACACGACAAACGAGACCCCAAACTGGTGAACAGCTGAAATCCTACAGTATATCAAGCAAGAATGGGAAAACCTTTCACTTTCAAAACTACAGCAATTGGTCTCTTCAGTTCCCAAATGCTGACAGTGTTGTTAAAAGATGAGGTGATGCAACACCTACACAGTGGTAAACATGCCCCTGTCCCAACATTTTTGAAATGTGTTGCTGGCATCAAAATCAAAATGGGTTATATATTTTTCCAAAAACAATAACATTTCTCAGTTTCAGCATTTGACATGTTGTCTTTGCACTATTTTCCATTACATATATGGATAAATGATTTGCACATCATTGCGTTCTGTTTTTATTTGCATTTTACATAGGGTCCCAACTTTTTTGGAAATGGGGTTGTACCATACCAGCGATGCCAGCACAACAATATGCAAAAATAACATGATAAGAGAAATGACAGAGCACTAGGAATGTGCAGTAACATCTGGGGCTGCTGGTGTGTGCTGGCACCTCACTGCAGTCCCGTTCAGGCCCAGCTGCAGTGAAATGACCAACAGCACAATATCAGTTCATTTTCTCCACTACAACAGCTTTTTTGCATGCTGAGTTAAGCCCCTTTGTTTTTGCCAACTTTGCCGTTCCCTTTAGTCGATGGCATGACTTTACCTGGTTTCCAACCGCCTGTTCTGCTGTACTGACATGTACCTTTAAACTACCTTTAGGCTGATCAGTCCCCTAGCCACTGCTATTTTAGCTATGCTTCCTCTGAAAAAATAAATCCTTCAATAAGATTCAGCGAATGTCAGTAAAATGGAGGAAGTTCAGCAGACTAGTTCACTCTACCCAGAGAGAACTGTCAAATGTCAGACCTTCCATCACTGGGCATTGTGAAAAAACAGGAAAAAAGGACTATTACATGCTGCCAAGGCCTAGCCAACATCTATTAGATTAAACATTTTCTCACTCTATTCAATGAAATATACATACCAGAAGAGGCAAACAACAAATATAAACCCTGAACACATATTCCACATTGCACTGTTTCCCTGAAGGATTACTCAAGGACTTCCATCTAAACAGGTTCACAATCTATAAATGTTTTATTTCCACCATGTACACATGTTGTAAGCACGCATGCACAACATCCTCACACAAACAATCAAGTCAGTAGCACGAGTGCCGGTTCTAGAAGTCCTTACCAACTGACATCGGGAATTATTCCTTATCATCAGCAGTACTCATGATATTCTCAATAAAGGGATCGTATTGGCAACAGATGGAGAGCAGTAAATACAAACATATCCATCTGTTCCTCAATTCCATCTCTCCTTTCACTATCCCCGTCTTCTCTTCTAATCGAAAATTAAATCAGGCAACACAAAATAAGGTACTGTACAGGCCCACGCTTCAGCAAAACTAATCAAATTCACTTGTATGCAAGTATATCCCATCCGTTTTTCCCCCATAAATTAAGTGTAGGTAAAATGCTATTAAACGTGACCTGCAAAGGTTGCCCTATTTACTTTTTTTAAATGTTGAAATGACAGTGGATATGCCTATAATATTTAATATTGACAAATATGGATAGAATAACCTGAATGGAATAATCTTCACGTTAAAGTAAACCTGGAGTCAGACAATGATCCTTTGCTGGTTGTTATGATCTACAGTCTTCCCACCAGGACAGGCAGCTCATTAGACTACAGATGAAATAAGCTGTGATGAACTTCACAGTGTGGCGAAAGTCCACAGCATGAGAATGATACTCCTTTCATATAATTATTAACACTCATTCTGGTGACATGATGATGGATGGTTGGCTGCTGTTTGACTAATACAAATAATCTTTCTCATATACATAATAATCTTATCGTTTAGCTGAGGGCAGTTCCCAGCACTGCGTATCTGTCAGCTAGAGCTCAGATGTCAGGGACAGAATGGCACAGGGACTATATTAAATGCAACAGTATGTGTTTGAAAACTATCACAAAAATGTAAAATGTAATTGAATTGTATGTAAAAAAGGCTTTGTGTGTGTATCAAGTTAACACAGCATCAGATCAATCAATTTGGTTGAAATCCACCACTGTTGTGAAATGAATGTGACAAAGTCAGGATAGAAATATATTGCTAATTCTATTTTACATTGGAAACAGCCATATGCTTAGAACTAACCTAACCACATTTCTCCGGCCAAATGCCATGTCAAACCCAAGGGTCCGTCTTCTCCACAATAAAGTATGTAGCGAACGACAGAACAGCAGATGATATCAGTTTGAGTCATCAGCCAATCTCTCAGGGGGAAATAACAAGAAATTGGTATGACTGAAACTAATATTCTAAAAGGCCATAATCAATCAATGCTGCCAGGCACACACAATTACTTTCCGAATTAGAATGGAACCATTATGACAAACAACATACTGTACAAAAAAACCAGAGAAGACATTTTTATTTTCTCTGATTTTAGGGTCTAACCAAGTGTTATTACAGGGTAACGTCTTTATATGGTTGTATAAAAGTTATATGTTGTTTTAGGCCAGGAAAGCAAAGGAAACAAACAAAACAAATAGATTCTGTTTCAACTCAAGTCATTTGTCAGTGATGTGTAAGATGCATAGTTCAGACAGAATACATTTGTTTAACCATTAGAAAATGATTGGCTACTGTGTTATATTATGATCCTATGGAATAGATCAATGCCAGAGCAAGGGTCACCAATACAGTTTAGAAAGCATGTTAGGCATTTACAGTCCCTTTAGTAAAATGGAAAACCAAACCTGAACCAAAAAATGCTACAAAGTATGCTATGAAGTATCAAAAAATATGATTGGTGCTGTCTCTCTAATCACAGTTGTGGTGCACACTTCTATTTTGTCTGCACTGACTACATTTTATTTACAAAAATTCCCAAAGATATTTTGTAACTGTAAGTTTTGGGGTAGTGGGGATAAATGCAGATGTAATAGCTCATTGGAGTTACAGACTGCTGACCTTCTGTGTGTGTGTGTGTGTGTGTGTGTGTGTGTGTGTGTGTGTGTGTGTGTGTGTGTGCATGTCCACATGGTTCTTCAGATTGAGTGGGCTGTGTAATATGCATGCGTCAGCATATACGTGTGTGTGTGTGTATGTGTGTGTGTGTGTGTTTCATTGGGGTTTGGACATTGATGTGATATATGTCTGTCTTGTGTATATGGCCTTTGTTTATTACAGTCTGAAATATTAACAGGAAAGAGAAACTGATTTGGGGTGAAAGAGATCTAAGTGCAGTTCCTCATTCATAATTCAACACATTTCCTGTCTCTGAAAATGTCTTTGACTAACTATCATCCTTATGACAGGGAACAGAACAGAATAACTTAGTAAAGCAGTGCAATGCATTACTTTCAGCTGTTTTCTATGGTCGTCCGTCCATATCAACACTGAGGTAGTACTTTAAATCAGCTGCGGGAGAGTGTTGATGATGTTTAATTACCAGCTGCTTCAGAACGTAATATGATCAATGAAAAACCCTGTTTCTGTCATTGTTTTTTTCCTCTTCCCTCACTTTCTGCTCTGACTCTTTCCGCTGCCTGAAAAATCACCTGTATCAATAGCATTGCGCCTGGCCGCTAAGCAGGCATCAGACCCTGCAACCTGCTACCTGTCATAAAAACATCTTGTCTGTGCTTCACAAGCAAAAGCGGGCTGCTTGATTGTTGACTATCCCCCATCCTCAGCATCACAGCATTAAAATACTTTCACACGATTGCTCTTTCAATCATTTGTCCCCTACGGGTTGTGGTTGAGAAGGGTTGTGAACCAATGTCACCTATGCAACCCAATAATTAACTGAAGTGTATCCTAAATAGCCTGGTACTCGAGACCTGTGGATAACCAGTGAAAAAAGCACCCTTGCAACAGCAAGAATTTGCAAGTTATGGGTAGTAGTCTTCTATCTAAACGTCTTAGTGTAAAATAATTCCAGTTTCAGAAGATCCTGAGAGGTGCCTTTTGTGGTTTAACATGCTGATGTTATTTTCCACATGTTTAAACCGACACAGGACAATCAGCTGAAACACCCCAGCTATATTATGGACATGTTCTGAAATTACGGCACAGTGCATAAGTTCTCCCAAATCCCATGTGTAGCAACTTACACATGTTTGTAGTGTAAACATGCTCATTGTGAATTGTGAAATGACATTGTTTCATGCGTTTAACAACGATTTTGTAACATTTGTTGACCGTATTGGAAAATATGTCGACAGTACTTGCATAACTTTTTTCTGGTGTTCTTAGGAGGTATTTGTCTTCACCAGCTGTCTCAGGTCTTAATCAGTCCCTGTGTAGCGGGCTAGAAAGAAAACCAGCAGCACTTATTTCCTAAGGCCTGTTGTTGATAACCACAGCGTTTGAGAACCGCCAGAATGATCATATTAAACTATACTGGATGTAACCCCTGACAATGAAGTTGTAACATTTTCATCAAATGCTTATAGATGTATAATTAATGCATCTTAGTTGCGTAGTCAGGACGAGTATTTTCCGTCCCATTAATTATTATCATTATTATAAAAGATTAACTCAGTAATGCTACGAGTAAACAGCACTATTGATTACAATTCTGTAACAACTGAAATGATTAAAGTACAAGGCTATATTTTATTGTTTTGTCCTGTGCTTTCTATGTTGTAGCGGGGTGGAGGGAACTTGTTCACATCTGTGCCATCTGTGTGACTGGGTAAGAGTGCAAACAAACGCACACGCACACGCACACGCACACACACACACACACACACACACACACACACACACACACACACACA
>JACXGI010001071.1:0-33521 GCA_016801175.1 Esox masquinongy | reverse complement strand
AAACATTAGCCTAACTTTAACCTCAATAAAATAACTTTAGGCCTAAACCTAACCATAAATTAACTCTGAACACTTAACTCTAAATTACTAACCTTAATCCCAATTGTAACTTTTGCCCACTGTGTATTTTTTTTCACAGTGGAGACAGGAATTACATCCTTATGAGTAAGGTGTGTCCTGATTTAAAAACAGTTAGGGCTGCTTTTTGTATCCATTGTATAGTTAAGTCAGAAATACACACATACACACTCCACACCACATACAAGTATGTACAAACATCAACCAGAGCCAACAAGAATGTAGCAGGCCAAGAAAATGATGGAGAGAGACAGCAATGGGAAGGGATAACAGACAAGATGTTAAAAGAACAAAAGATGCTAACCTCTGCTCAGCTGTTCCAGTTCATTCCCTGAACCCTGCTACATGTTGTCAAAAAAAGTCCTGACTTGGGCTTAATGAGGACCACCCCATACCGTCAACAAGGTCCTCTGGCTTGGTCTTATTCTAGACTAGCGCTCTGGGATTCAAACCATTCTAAATCAGCCACTCTTGTTCACACAGGCTGCTACAATTGCCCACAGAATAGACCAGCACCACCCACTGAGACTGCACTATATGTGTAGCACTTTAAAAGCATATTAGCCGGCTTTTCACTCATTTATTACATGGGTTGTAAGAGGCAGAAGAGGCTTTTTGCTCTAACTCCAGACATCACATAATATGGCACAGGTCCATTGAGCTACGCCTGATCAATTGATTGATTTTATTTGGAGGAAAACCAGATGAGTCGTGCTGTGATGAGGAACCTTCCTCTATTGAAAAAAATGCATTTTGGCTTATATGCTGAGGAACCGAAAACCGAACACATCAACAAAATAAAAGTCTCTCTGTTCAACTCATTATAACAGCACTGTTGATTGGACCATCTGAAAAACAGATCATTCAACCAACTGTTCACTGTCTGTGAAGGTGAGACTCCTGGCAAAGATAACCTGCTTCAGGTACAGGTCTGAACTCATTTATTACAGATAAATCTGCAAGAAGACTTAATGCTTCCCACTTCCATCAATAAAGTAGAGAGAGCTAGAAAAAGAAAGGAGAGGAAAAATTAAGTGAGAGAAGAGATAGAGAACAAGAGAATAGAGGTTAAATAAAAGAGTTTTCTGTATTCAAACTACCACATCGACCCAAGTAGAACAGCAAAGTTCCGATACAGGGAATTTTGAACCGGGAGCTAGAGAACCATCATTGTTTTTTTCCCCCTAGAACAAAGCAGAAGTAGAAGAAGAAATTGCATGAGGGAGAGCATATCCAAACGCTGAGAGGGTATCTGTAATGGTATTTAAAAAAAATAAAAATTAAATAAAACACGGTGTGACTGCCCTCAAGCACCCCTCGCTGCTTTTGAGCCGGTATGCAACTTGTAGATGGGTGGTATGTTGTCTTTTTCAGACATGGCTAGAGAGAACATCGCCTTGAAGTTATCAGAAATATTCTCAACATGGTCAAACTTGGTGAAGGTCAGCAGCCCATGGCAGGGTGCGTATTGTCTGTTTGGGGCGATAGTTTCAGACAGAGAGACCCGGAGAAAATATGCATTTAAAAATTGAAAGAGCAGTCCATAGCCATTTTGGGTCTTTTAACGCATATGGGAGAAAGAGAAGGTTAAGGAAGAGGAAAAGCTGCTTTGCTCAAAAATGAATTTACATGATGTTTCAATTAACATTGGCATGTACCAAAAGCACAGCTAAGAGATGGTTGTAAGGAAATATGTAGCAAATTGAATACCCGCTAATTCATGTCCACTCTTCAAATGTCTTTTCATAGGCTATATAAGGTAGTCAATATAAAATATCACAAAGCCAACTAATAGATTTTCTTCTTCCTCCAATAAAGTTCCTTGATATTATTAGACCAGGTATAAATGTAGACTCTGAATGTGCATTTCACAAATTGGCAGAATAGACTATGGGGATTTAACATTGGAGATTTTATGTTTTTTAATGGTTTTGTTATTCAAATATTTTGAATAGAGCCACAAGAACCGGCTAATTGAAAATATCCATCACTTTTCTCTCTTGGAGACATGGAGGTGTGTCGTGTTTCCAGAAACTGATCAAGGTCCCGGGCAATGGACTACCACTCAGTCCATTCATGTCACAGTTCTGGCAATAATCATTCCTCACACTAGTGTACTCTAAGCTACTTCATGCTTTAATGGTTGTTTTTTTTTACCAACCAAACAAATTATGGACTTGTCATGTGCTCGGTTTGAGGTTTCTAGACCCTCTCAGTTTTCCATAAATAGTCTCTGTAATTGGTGGCCTGTTCTCGACTAGTCACTGCAAAATGTCCCTCGTTAGCCCTGAGATTGAAAAAAGTATAAACTGTTGCTGATATTTAATGAAATGTGCACAGGAGTAGCATTAATAAAGTAGGTTAGTCGTTGCTGTGGAAGTTGTCAATTCCTCGTTGGATCTGAATCACTGCGTGTTTGGTAACTAAAGACTTCATTGGGGGCCATTTTTATAAAATTTATATGTATGTATATGTATTATTACCAGAACACAACTAGATTATTTTCATCATTACATGAATATACAGACTTGCCGACTTGATCACCTTTAGCTTAGAATGTTAAAAAAATTAATTTCCTAGACACTACTGTGGTCTTTGATACATACCACTCTTTATGTAAAACCTACTGACAAGAATAATGTTTTGCATAGTGTCTAGCTACCATCCAGCCTCACTAAAGCGAGGCATGCCATACAGTCAGTTCTCACGTATCAGGCATACAGTTGTGCTCAAAAGTTTGCATACCCTTGGAGAATTGGTAATATATGTACCATTTGTAAAGAGAACATGAGTGAGCAGGCAAATGATATGTCTTATTTCTTATGGGATTGACATTCAACTGTAGGTCATAACAGAATGGCACAATCATAAAACAAAACATGGCAACAAAGAAAAAAATAAAATGACCCCTGTTCAAAAGTCTGCATACCCTTAGTTCTTAATACTGTGTATTGCCCCCTTTAGCATCAATGACAGTGTGCAGTCTTTTGTAATAGTTGTCTATGAGGCCCCGAATTCTTACAGGTGGTATAGCTGCCCATTCGTCATGGCAAAATGCCTCCAGGTCATGCAAAGTCTTTGGTCGTCTTGCATGAACCACACATTTGAGATCTCCCCAGAGTGGCTCGATGATATTAAGGTCAGGAGACTGTGATGGACACTCCAGATCCTTCACATTTTTCTGCTGTAACAACTGGAGGGTCAACTTGGGCTTGTTCTCAGGGTCATTGTCGTGCTGGAAAGTCCAAGAGCGTCCCATGCGCAGCTTTGATGCAGAAGAATGCAAATTGTCTGCCAGTATTTTCTGATAACATGATACATTCATCTTGCCATCAATTTTCACAAGATTCCCCGTGCCTTTAGAGCTCACACACACCCAAAACATCAATGAGCCACCACTGTGCTTCACAGTGGGGATGGTATTCTGTTCACTATAGGCCTTGTTGAGCCCTCTCAAAACATAACGCTTATGGTTGCGACCATAAAGCTCTATTTTGGTCTCATCACTCCAAATTACAGTGTGCCAGAAGCTATGAGGCGTGTCAAGGTGTTGTCGGGCATATTGTAACCAGGCTTTTTTGTGGCATTGGCGCAGTAAAGGCTTCTTTCTGGCAACTCAAACATGCAGCTCATTTTTGTTCAAGTAACAACCACACCGTCTTTTTCCAGAGCAGCCTCTATTTCTCCTGAGGTTACCTGTGGGGTTTTCATAGTGTTCCGAACAATTCTGGCAGTTTTGACTGAAATCTTTTTTGGTCTACCTGACCTTGGCTTGGTATCAAGAGATCCCAGAATTTCTCAGAAGTGATTGAACAGTACTGACTGGCATTTGCTAGACTTTGGATATCTTTTTATATCCTTTTCCATCTTTAGAAAGTTCCATTACCTTGTTACACAGGTCTTTTGACATTTCTTTTCTTCTCACCATGGCTCAGTATCTAGCCTGCTCAGTGAATCCACGTGAGAGCTAACAAACTCACTGACTCTTTATACACAGACACTAATTGCAATTTAAAAAGCCACAGGTGTGGGAAATTCACATTTCATTGCCATTTTCACCCATGTGTGTCACCTTATGTGTCTGTAACAAGGCCAAACATTCAAGGGTATGTAAACTTTTGATCAGGGCCAATTGGGTGGTTTCTGTCATCATTATGATTTAAAAAGGGGCCAAACAACTATATGATAATAAATGGTTTCATATGATCACTATCCTTAAATAAAAGACAGATTTTATGCATGATCAGTCATATTTTCAAAATGAATGCCAAAATTTCACAATTTCTGCCAGGGTATGCAAACTTCTGAGCACAACTGTATTTGCGGGCACAATGAGGATTTTATTGTTGAATGTAATAAACTGTATTCCAACTTCCTCAACAGAGGTTGCTCCAAAGAGTGTTCAGACTCTGAAAAAGGTCAACGCTATCGATAGAGGTATTTTACTTCAAAGCCTTAACAATAACAAAAAAAGGATAAAGATTTTTCGGTGGTCTGTTTTATGACATACACGCCACACAGCCTTGACATTAAGAATATCATTAGCAAACACTGGCATGTACTGCACATTTTGGGCTCCAAGTTATTCTTCAGCCCTCCAATATTTACCCATTCCAGGGCTCCTAGCCTTAGAGACATTTAAGTACGTGTTGATACTTTAGATGCATCCATATCCCCTAAGGAACGTCTGGATAATGCCCATGGATTCTTCCCATGTTGACCACTGCGCAGCGTGTACAAGGATAAAAAAATCGTACACATTTAAATCCTCGACCACGAATGAGGAATACATTATTAACTGATTTATTAATTGTGGGTCCAATAATGTGTTTTTTCTTCTTACGTGCCCTTGTGGTTTGCGTTTACGCATCAACGAACATTGCATTGCAATTCACAGTAATGACCCTAAATTGCCGGTAGCTCAACATTTTCAAGAAGCCAGTCATAGTATTGGAGACATGAATATTCGTGCTATTGACCAGGTCTTTCCTAGCCGTAGATGCTGCATCGCTGAAGATCACCTTCTCCTAAGTGAAGCTAGGTGGATTTTTTATCTTAAGACCCCCAACATCCCCAGGGTCTCAATGAAGAACTTGACCTTGCAAGTTGTCTCTAATCTGTGTTCTATTATTGCTATTTCATTGTTCTTGCAGTTGGCATCTATGTTCTGTACCTTCAGAATTATTATTGCTGTATGCATTATGTTTTGGATATAGTATCTTATATAGTATCTTTCTCTTCAGTGTGATCTTTGACAGACAGCGCCTAGCAATTTATACTGTGTGCTTATATTCTTTTGATGTTTATTTCACCACACTCTGCTGTCAAATGCAGCCTTGTGGTTTCACATGTTGATTGTGTAGTATTTAATTGCTTTCAACTTTTGTGTTGATCAACCATCTCCCTACAAATGGTATGTGTCTCACATTTATGTACAGCACTGATCAAGGCATAAAGCCGAAACATTTGTTTTATATTATTTCTTTTTTATCTTTGCACCTTTTTGTTTAGTTTTCAGAATGGATTAAATTATTATTTGCTATATCTCAGCTTCCTTGGATTTTTTTTTCCTTTTCAAAGCTATGAATGCGAGTATTTTGTTTATCTTTCATTAATTGTTTTGCTCACGCACCCGATGCCTTTTTATTTTAGCCTGAGCGCAAACCCCCGGTCTCAGCTGTACTACCCTATCTCAGCTGTACTACCCTGTCTCAGCTGTACTACCCTGTCTCAGCTGTACTACCCTATCTCAGCTGTACTACCCTGTCTCAGCTGTACTACCCTATCTCAGCTGTACTACCCTGTCTCAGCTGTACTACCTGGAAACCCCTATCTCAGCTGTACTACCCTGTCTCAGCTGTACTACCCTGTCTCAGCTGTACTACCTGGAAACCCCTGTCTCAGTTGTACTACCTGGAAACCCCTGTCTCAGCTGTACTACCTGGAAACCCCTGTCTCAGCTGTACTACCCTGTCTCAGCTGTACTACCCTGTCTCAGCTGTACTACCTGGAAATCCCTGTCTCAGCTGTACTACCAGGAAACTAAAGACAGCATGAAAGGAAGATGGAAAGAAAGATACAACAGAGAGACAGAGAGAGTGATTGGAAGAGAAAAGAAAGCGAGTGAAAGATAGAAACGGAGAGAATGAGAGAAAGAGAAAAGGCTACTACTCAAAGCGTCTTTAAGTGACATCTGTTGGGGACTCCAAGATGGGGTTGCTGGGTGTAAATGAAGTCAGAGACTGGGTTGAGGGGAATATATAAATACTGAGAGAATAAATGTGAATACAGTCAGGATTAGGGAAACAAATGAGAGAAAGAGTGAAAGAGAGAGAATTGTCACTGCATGATGTCACTGGTTAGCCATGAGAATAAAAAGGATAAATTCTAGCTGAAATTTTAATTCGCACAGGACTAGCATTTTAAAAGTAAGTTAGTAATGTAATTCGTCCCAAAGTAATAACTACCGTTGTCATTTCCATCCCCGACCCCATAAATCCACCGTTTTGACAGAAGATTCTAGGTTTTTATGCTATTGGTGCACATTTAATTATTTTATGGCAAAAACAAAGTACAAAGATAACTTGAGAATGGCAACCAAATGTATATTATTTTGAATTAGAAAAATGTGTACATTGTTATTTCACTCTATATGTCCTAAATGCTCTTACTTTGCTGATGTGAGCAGCATGCTTGAAAAGCATTTTTAGGCTGTTGGTAAGGAAGTTGTCTGTTCCATGTTCGTTCATTTGTTTTATTGGAACCATTGCAATCAACACTGCTCAAAAACATAAAGGGAACACATAATCATCACAGGAGAACACCAAGTCAATTAAACCTCAGGGATATCAATCTGTCCAGTTAGGAAGCATAAGCGATTATGAATCAATGTCACCTGTTTTGGTGCAAATTAAAGTGACAACAGTTGCACTGGAGAGGCAACAGAAAGACAACCCCCAAAAACGGGAATGGTTTTGCAGGTGGTGGCCACAGACAGTTGGCCTCTCCTTATCCTTCCTGACTAATTCTTCTAAATTTTTGTGTTTTGCTAGTGTCCTTGTCACTACTGGTAGCATGAGGCAGTACCTGCAGCCCATTCAGGTAGCACAGGTTGTCCAGCTCCTCTAGGATGGAACATCCATATGTGCCGTTGCAAGAAGGTTTGCTTTGTCTCCCAGTACAGTCCCAAGAACATGGAGGAGATTCCAGGAGATGGGCCGTTACACGAGGACAGCTGGACAGGGACGTAGAAGGGCATCAACCCAGCAGCAGGACCGGTATCTGCTCCTCTGTGCGAGGAGGAACAGGAGGAGCACTGCCAGAGCCCTACAAAATGACCTCCAATCGGGCTACTGGTGTGCATGTTTCTGACCAAAAAGTCAGAAACAGACTCCATGAGGGTGGCATGAGGGCCTGACGTCCTCTAGTGGGACCTGTGCTCACAGCCCAGCATGGTGCAGGTCGATTGGTATTCGCCAGAGAACACCAGAATTGGCAGGTCCACCACTGGCACCCCATTCTCTCACAGATGAGAGCAGGTTCACACTGAGCACATGTGACAGACGTGAGAGTCTGGAGACGCCGTGGTGAACGTTATGCTGCCTGCAACATCATCCAACATGACTGGTTTGGCGTGGATCAGTGATGGTCTGGGGAGGCATATATTTGGAGGGTCGCACAGACCGCCACGTCTAGCCAACGGTACCCTAACCGCTGTAACGTACCGGGATGAAATCCTCAGACCCATCATCAGACCTTACGCTGGTGCAGTGGGCCCTGGGTTCCTCCTGGTGCAGGACAATTCCCAGTCTCATGTGGCCAGAGTGTGTAGGCAGTTCCTGGATGATGAAAGCATTGATACCATTGGCTGGCCCTCACATTTCCCAGACCTGAATCTAATTGAGAACTTCTGGGACGTTATGTATCGGTGCATCCGACGCCACAGACTGTCAAAGTAAAGCCACAGACTGTCCAGGAGCTCACTGATGCCCTGATTCAGGTCTGGGAGGAGATCCTCTAGGACACCATCCGACGTCTCATCCTGACGTTGTCAGGAGTGCATACACGCTACTGAGTCACATTATGAGTTGCTGTGATGAAACTCACACAAGTTGGAACAGCCTATAATTTCAGTTGTTTATTTCCATTTTTGGTGTGAGTTTGAATCCAGCCCTCAATCGGTTGGTGATTTTGGTTTCCATTGACTGTTCTTACGTCATCTTGTTCTCAACAAATTACATTGTGTACAGTAAAGATTTTGATCTTTAATATATTTCCTTCATCGAGACCTGATGTGATTTAAGTGTTCCATTAATTCTTTTGAGCAGTGTATTATTTAACAGGAAGTGTCCACTAGGCATACTGTAGTCATTTTTACTGACACATCATATTTAATTCATTGGCACCAATTGTAGGCTATAAAAAGCATTCACCTAACTTTTACTTTGTTTGAAGCATTTATTTTTCATATAAGGTTGTATTCTTGCTTGAACCAAGACAGCATCTGACTTCTCTTAACACTGCAAAATCCCTGTGGGGGCACCATCAAAAAAGTGAAATATGCTACCTTGAAAGGCAAATGCTCAGGAAAGCTACTTCTGCAAGTTTACACACACAAAAAAATCATCTAGCAGAGCTTGAGTATTCTTTAGTACCTTTTGGAAGAAGCATAAATCATGTTAAAAAGTTCTTGGAGGGATTATTCAGTCACTGTGCAGCAGGTTAATTGACTTGTAATTAGCATCTGATGTCCCCCTGTGATGTATGTGTTTCTGTGCGTTAATATCAAATGCTTCTATTATTTCTACAGCAAAGCTAAGAGACTGGCTAATTAAAAGCAACTGCTACCTACCTGTCCTTCAAGGGTGGTGGCTGGAATACTAATAATTAGTTTGACAGGGTTCTGTTACTGTAAGACTGCCTTCGTCAGTAGTTTACCTACTAGCAGACTCAATTTTGGTAGGTTTATTCCCCCATGACACTCCATTTATCTACTATACCAGGCGAGGAATGTAACTTATATAGTTGTGTGTGTCAGGATGGTTGGTACTGCATTAATGAGTGTTTGGTAACCAAAGACAACATACATGGAAGGAGGAAGAGCAAGATAAAGCAGAGAGAAAGAGAGAGAGTGATTGAAAGATGAAATAAAGAGAGAGTGAAAGATAAAGAATGAGAGAGAGAGAATAGGCTTCTACTCAAAGCGTCTTTAAGTGACATCTGTTGGGGACAAGATGGGGTTGCTGGGTGTAAATGAAGTCAGGGACTGGGCTGAGGGGAATATATAAATACTGGCAAAATGAATATGAGTACACAGTCAAGATTAGGGAAACAAATGAGAGTTAGTCACTGCATGGCTGTGCTTGCCGGAACAAACAAGACATCCTATGAGGGCTTTTCCTCTGGACGCTCTTGGGTCTCTGTCCATGAACCCCTTTACCAGAACCTTATTGGGGAGTTTAAAGAATAGCAGAAGGCATTTGATGCTCCTTTATGAAAGCCAAGATATGCCCCCATTATAATCATACCCAACAGACAGAAAGACAGCACTAATATGGCCTGTGGCACACAACTCTAACCCACTAAGCAGAGAGTAACGAAGGGAGAGGATGGGTAAACATAACAAGCAGAAGCAGGCAGAGTGGAAGTCAGATAAGAGTGAGGAACTGGATAGGGTGGGAAAGAGGAAATATGTCTTTTCCATTTGATGCCACACCTTCCTGTATTTCGCTTCACTAAATTCAAAAGATGACAAATACTTTAAACTCAGACAGAATGATACGGCCTCCCTAAAGGCCAACTTTAAATGAAAGGTGTTTCAGTCTCATACGCTCTGTGCAATAGCCTGGGGACGAGGTTAGGGAGCCATGAAACATTTCACTCAATAAATTGAATTTATTCAGGGCAAAAGACAGGGGAGGTGTAAAACTGGGTTTTGTTTCAGTGTGGCTGATGATTTTATTTTAGTTCACAGACACTTATATTTTTTTATGTGGGTGGAGGTGAAGACACTATATCATTTTGATAAGCTTTGATGCTGCCATCCCCTGTGGTGAATGCCAATTGTGTTTTTCCCCCATCGTGTTTCGAGTGGTCACCTTCAGACCAGCCATTATTGACATTTAACTCTGATAGGGTTGAAAACCTCCCCGCTCAACGATTGATGATGCCAGGTCAACCCTGATGACTCAACCAACGCTCCGTTATAACGATGGATGGGACGGTAAGGAGGGAAAAATCAAGCAAATAATTCTCTACTGATTGCAGGATACTGGGATGAGTGGGATCATTGTGTACCAGGCACACTCAATGACACAGATTGAAGGACAATAGTTGGAATTGCTAATGTGAAAGAGCATGTTAACATATATTCCATATCTTCAATCATCTATCCCTCTAACTGCATGCACTGTAGTTACGATGAAAGAAGGTCAAATGAGTCACACTCTTTCTAATGTCGAGTCTCTTAGATTAGCATCCAGGGTGGAATGTTTCCCTCTGCCACATCTGGGTCAATCTGCCTCTAAATGTCTAGGATTATTCTACTACATCTGTGTCAACCTGCCTCTGTATATGTCTGGGATTATTCCACCACATCTGTGTCAACCTGCCTCTGTATACGTCTTGGATTATTCCACCACATCTGTGTCAACCTGCCTCTGTATATGTCTGGGATTATTCCACCACATCTGTGTCAACCTGCCTCTGTACATGTCTGGGATTATTCCACCACATCTGTGTCAACCTGCCTCTGCACATGTCTTGAATTATTCCACCACATCTCTGTCAAATTGCCTCTGTTCATGTCTGGGATTATTCCACCACATCTGTGTCAACCTGCCACTGTATATGTCTGGGATTATTCCACCACATCTGTGTCAGTCTGTCTCTCTAAACGCTCATCTTGGCAAATCTTTGATTACATTATGCATATTTGATTGTCAAGAGTCTCTGCTCTGTTTGTCGTGATGCCCTCCAATGTGTGACATTGAGCCCAGAATCTGAGGAGAGAAAAAAAGACCATGGGAGAGAACCTTTGTGTGTGTGTTTGCGTGTTTGTTTTACTATAGTTGTGAAATCCCCACATAAATAGTAAAAGAGATAAATGTGACCTTGTCAGGGTATATTTGTCTGTCCTAATGAGACAAAAAAGCTATTTCAGGCATGGCAGATTAGTGAATCTAGTGGAAGGTATACATTTTTGCATTACTTTTTCTATGTAAAAAGCCAAAACCTCATCAATTGCTGAAGTGATAGTATGCAGTATGATCTGCAAGACAGTTTTTTTCCTCTCTTTTTAATAAGTAAGTTTGTTTGTTCTTCTCTAGAGCTGCAGCAAAAATACTATAAATAACACAGGCTTGAGTAAATTGGAATGAAGGCGCCTAAAAATTCACTATGAATCCATCATTACCAGGAGATTTTCCACATATAAGCTCATTCAGTGAAATGTTTCAATTCATATTTGTTTTCTATAGTTCTATAGTTCATTAACAATTGGCCTTATTAAGAAAAGTCTCTAAACTGCCATTGCATTTTTGCTCTTCCGAATGATACAATAGGTGCATTTTCTTATAAGACTGAATTCATTTCAGAATTAATTTCAGAAGAATCCATTGCTATGTTAACATTTTAGGGTTCTAATGCTATGGATGGTACATTCCCATTTCACTTTTTTGATTTACCAAGCAAGCATTCATCCCAAACTTTGACTGCTCACATATGGTTGTTTGGATTTACGGACGCAATTTGTGCCGTGTAAGTATTTATCGTGTTACATTCAAGCCTCAAGGTGTTCATGTTGTCAATACATTAATGTACAATGTACTTTCTAAATCGTGCTTTTTTATGTGTTATTTCTACTTAATTATCTTTTTTATTGGTTTCTGTTATGTGAAGAGAAACACATGATACAATCTTGCAAATGCTTTCAGTGTTTCTCAGACTAAAGTTGGGCATATTTTATTATCTACTCATTAGCTATTTATTTCCAGAAGCATGTCCAGTATGTGCAAATTGTGATATGACATAAAGTCCTTTCAGAGTTAGGTTGTATTGAATCACCCTGTCTTTGGAATTGGCATAAAAGTTTGTGCCTAAGATACATGACAATGGGCTATAGTCTGAAATGATATTTGGACAGTATTTATTTTCATAGAAACAATATTCTTGAATATGAGTTTTGTACAAGAGAAGTTGTCCTGCGTTTTTTTGCTGAAAGCCTATGTTACATCAATGGTTTAAATCAAACTTTTCCCCATCTTTTTACTTCTAAACGATCCATCTGTGAAAGAAGGAATTTGTGTAGCAACGAGCCATTAATTTATTGCCAGAAATTTATTTACATTTCAGTTCACTTTTAAAACTATTCCTTGCCCTGCAGATCACCAAATCAGCCAACAGATGTTATAGTATATTGTTGTAGTACATTATAGTTTGTTTGGTAATGACAATGTACCCATTCCACTCCAAAATGATTGCCACCCCAGATGAACATTAGCAAAAAAGCTATATGAAATAAACAACAGAGGTAATATATATTTTGTTGAAAGTAGACAGTGCTCTGATAGAATAATTCTGTTTCTTCCTTCAACTGCCAGGACGCATCTCTTGCTTGTAGACTGTATTGCATGTTGCCATAGCAACTTGTTTCACAAAGCTTTGAGCAAGAAATGTTGAAATAAGGCATTATATACCATATTTCCAATAAGTGAAATATGTAGAAAGTCAGATATCTCTGAAATGAAAATGGATGACCCTACCTTCAGCTTAATACATTTTCACATGACCTTCTTGAACACTTGATAAGAAAGTGACGCCATAAATAATAACTAGTGCTTAATTTTTAAATCAGTGCAAGTGAAACAGCTTTAATTTTGGCTAAATTTTTTATTCATTTAGATTTTGTATATCTAAATAAATATCTTAGTCATTTTTAATAAAAAGCTTCTTTCACGGTCGAGGGTAGGCAGGACACAAGGTGCAGAGCAAGAGTGGGGAAACATACTTTTATTTGTTCTTTAAAAGCAACAAAAACAACAAAAGGCGCAGCAAACCACAAACACAACCACTACAGGCATAAACAATGAACCACAAATTAAAAGACTAGAAGGGCAACCTAAATAGGGTCCCCAATTAGAGGCAACGCGGGTCAGCTGCCTCTAATTGGGGACAATCAAATGTTGAGCACAGAGATACCTATCTGGTACCCCAGCCAGGACCTGACAGCTTCAGTCAAGTTTTGGTCTTTTGATTAGTCATTGGCAAAATGACTAAAACATTTTAGTCAGCAAAATGCCCCAATATTTAAAATTAAAATATTAGAAAATTTTAGCATTGTCCCCTTAACCTATAGTAAACATATACCACTGACTCATGATAATTATCACCTGTCACCCACCAAATGCAGGGTAAATTTAGCCATTAGTGAGTAAATCTGTCAATCTTACCAGACATTTTGGCAGATCGCCAATGAACATACAAGGTCATACTTTTTGTTTTATTATTAATCTGTGAAATTTACTATGATAAACCAACAATACAATGCCATTTAAATGCTGTTTTAAAAGTTGTTCTTTAATCTTATCTCCATATCAGACTTGATTTGATTGTGCAAGAATGTGATAGAAGAGAGATGCTTGCTGAACCAAGAGTAGTCTACATTTATCTTGTACCATGAGCACATTCCAGCAGTTTATGCTTCGCTCTTGTGCAGCTTCTAATAGCCACAGAGCCTCACAGCCTCACTCAAAACCATGTCTGTAGTCAAGGCATGCATCTAAATCTACGGATTTGCATGCATTATGTGTAATTACATAATAACAAAGGAGCTGATCGAAATGAAAATCTCTCTCGCTCTTTACAAAGTCCAAGTTAGTCAAGACTTTGGTCACATTTTGTTTCCTCATCTCGTTAAATACCTATTGTTCAGTGGCGAAAATAATTGATTTTAAACAAACTACATAATGTGGATATTGACTCCGGTATTGTTGTATAAATAAACCTTCCAGCTACATACAGTCACTGAGGTAAAAATACATGTCCAGAGAAAACCCTGCATGTTGGGTTTGGTAATCTGTTTCAGTCTCAACAGATTTCAACAGGGCATGTTCTATATTGCTTTCTAAATTATAATGACTACAAAATTAGAATGTGGAAACAAAATCACAATCAATCAATTCAATACAAAATCTATTTTTCCCTTTACCCATGTAATGGGGAGAGACACAGGGAACAAACACAGGGGGTGTGTTCAAGGCCCTAGAGGGCGTTTTATTAACTAATGGGGAAGTGCAAGGGAGGGAGACGAGGGAGAAATCCAACTGGAGTTGGCTTGGTCGCTGGGGCCGTCTCCTGGTGGGGGTTTGGTAAGAATGGGTGCTGGTGATCGTATGTTCGGTGGCCTCTGCACCCTCCTCTTCCTGGCCATCCTCCTCCAACTGCTCCCTGTGCCATTGCCTGGGGCCACGTTCCCTGCCCCCAAGTGCTGGATGCCCCTTTAAGAGCTGCTCCTGGGATGAGACTGGTGCTCTGGCCTGCTTTACAGGCAGCGATTGGGAGCTGAACAACTCGCCTGGCTCTGCTGGGATGTTGGGATGCTCGCCTGGCTCTGCCGGGACGTTGGGATGCTCTCCTGGCTCTGCGCGGGACGTTGGGATGCTCGCCTGGCTCTGCCGGGACGTTGGGATGCTCGCCTGGCTCTGCCGGGACGTTGGGATGCTCGCCTGGCTCTGCCGGGACATTGGGAGGCTCGTCGCTCTGCCGGGACGTTGGGATGCTCGCCTGGCTCTGCCGGGACGTTGGGATGCTCGCCTGGCTCTGCCGGGACATTGGGAAGCTCATCTGGCTCTGCCGGGATGTTGGGAAGCTCGTCTGGCTCTGCCGGGACGTTGGGATGCTCGCCTGGCTCTGCCGGGACATTGGGAGGCTCGCCTGGCTTTGCCGGGACGTTGGGAGGCTCGTCTGGCTCTGCCAGGATGTTGGGAGGCTCGTCTGGCTCTGCCGGGATGCTGAAGGCAGCGTTGACCTTCTCCAAGGGCATCTGCCCAGTCCTCGCTGCTGCACTGGCTAGGCATGGAGATCCAAACGTCGGGCATTGTCTTCCCGCAAGCCCAAAAGAAGGTCCTCATGCCCTGTCAGCGGGAGAAGGGAGACGCCACCAGAGACAGGAGTTCCCCGTGTCACTAGCCCGGGGGTTTGCCAGCATCCTCCACCAGTGTAAGAGACACCAGAGAGACACAGGGAACAGACACAGACCCTTTGATGCTTCCTGCAGGAACCTGTCCTTTACTATTTCACAGGTGGCAGAGTGACGTAAGTGGTGCCTCCATAATGCAAATCCCTCTTAATGCAGGTTACTGATCAGTGACCAAGTAAGATTTCAAATGGGATTATCCACAGGGACAAGATAGTGTGGGTACGTGTCTGTGTCACCCTGAGCAGGACAGGTGTCTGAGCTTTGTTGCCCCCAGTGTGGAGGACAATGAGTAAACAGAGACACTGCAATTCCCCATATCGTTGATCTCCCAACTGCAGGGGGAGACAGGACAGGGGGATGGTGGGGAGCTCCTCTACATGAGCAAGCAATGGGGATATGTGAGTGTTGGTTATCGTACAAAGTGGTTCACAACATGCAGAGAGAAGCACATAAGGGAGGGACAGCGCGGACGAGGGAGACTGATAGTGCTACATGCTTATTTCTCTTCAAGGAGATGTGGGGACTTGTGTGGCGTGCAGCGGTGGGCTCCGTGTCTGTGCTTTACAGAGTGTCGGACTGGCGTCCAATTATTATTTTTTTTGGTGGCTGTGTGCGGCACAGATAGAAGCTGAGAGCAGTTCTTTAAAAGGCCTCTTTAAATCATTAAAATGTCCTCCTATTCAGGCACCCGCCAGCACATGGTTTTCCTTACCCGCTCTAGAAGGCTCTAATGAAATACAGAAAACAGGGGTTTAGGGGGATTGAAAACCATTCTCGAGACGCTTCTGCATTAAATATGTTGAAAAATGCACATGTATGCTTAAAGATTGCTTCAAATGAATGTCCCGTCTCATACTACAGTATAGCTGGCACAGTGGAGAGTTCCTGGGAACTCATTGATATCTCTAGATCAGTGTTTCCTAATCCTGGTCCTGGGGACACAAAGGGGTGCACATTTCTGTTTTTGCTTTAGCTCTCTCTCTCCGATTTAAATTCAATGATAGTTTGATTACGTCAATCAAGTTTGTAAGTGGTAGGGCAACATTTGAATCAGGTGAGTGCTAGGGCGAAAACAAAAACGTGCACACCTTTGGGTCCCCAGGACCAGGATTGGGAAACACTGCTCTACATCATGGAGTTATTTGTATTCTCACATTAGCAGTCATTGTCTTACGCATAGGTGTAGTCAACTTATAAGCGAGCTGGACACAGCCCACAATACTCCATAAGGCTAATTTGTTTTCAAGGTAGTCCGCTTTTTTTCAAATTTCCTTTATGTATCACATCTTCACATTCTCCTCCCCTGTGTCTGGTTTGCCAAGAGCCTACCACTTGTTTGAACTTCTTTGTTTACTTTGCACTCAGCTACCCCCTCTCCCATGACTGCTTCAAAATAATCTGCTCCCCATCAGCTCAGTCAATAAAACTGCAGTTGCATTTCTTATTTTAATCTCTTACACCAGCCATCAAGCCATAATAGAGTCTGTATAGATGCATAGCTTTCAAGTATTCAATGTCAAACCAACACTGAACAGAGTGAAAAGATGACAGCATTTTATTTTGTAAAGGCCTGATGCACCCTCCACATTTGGCGGACAATTAGCTAGTTAGCAGCCTATTTAGCAGTCTGGTTAGCAGCCTAGTTAGCTGCCTAGTTAGCTGCCTAGTTAGCTGCCTAAGTCCCACATGGACATTTCTGATAGCTGTTTATTTTGTATCGAGCAGTACTGACTATGAGTAGAAATACTCACGATGAGACAGATAAGATTTACTTCAGAATCAGAATGTTTTGCCTCCTAAATGCATATGTGCAACACTGGACTTCATGACATGTGTGTATCTCAAGTAAAGCTATTGAACCAGGCTAGCCAATTAGTGTGATTAGACAGTAGAGCACTGGTGAATTTGAATTGATATGTTTCTGAATATGAAGGAACAGGCAACTCAAGGTTTCATTTGCATGTTTATTTACTGGAGTTACTCATCTTCAGATCTTAAGATCCAACAAAGACAATCAAAGTGCTAGATCTAAAAATCTATATCAGTGGCTACTGTTCTGTCAAGGATGTCCTTGGTGCAGTACTGTACATCTCATATCAGTCTGTTTTGTTAGGTAACCTGACCATCAGAGGAGGAGAGTGTTGAGGAATTGACTGGCAAGGAGGTTGGTGAGGTGAGTGGAATGACACCTCTAACATCAGTTATAGAACGTTCAGCAGTTTTCAACTCAGATTCAGTCAATAAAAAATTCAGTCAATAAAAGATTCAGTCAATAAAAAAAGTGTTGCTGAAATATCACTAGATAAGCCTTGTCTAACTATGCTAAAACCAAAACGTCAATTGCCATGGCTTCCTCAGTCACATAGCTGTACTGTGTTAGGGTGTGAGAGGGCAAGGGAGTAAGAGAAACAGAGTAGAGAATAGCAGCAGGAGAATAGACACTTCAGATACAGGCAGGGAAGATGTACTGGTGTGTTTAAAATGGACTACTGTCTCAGGACACACCGGATCAACACAGCATGGCTTTACATGATTACAGTACCAATGAAAACATTCACTCATGTTCTTATATAGGAATTTGCTGTCACTGAAACTATTTATTAAAAATAATGATAGGACGATAGGACATTTTTATTTGAAATTTACAGGACAATTACCAGCTGATTATAAAACTTTCTTCAAGCATGATTGACTATTAATAGTCAAAGCATTTACCCAATTTGCATGGGTGTAACAAAAGCGCCCTATTTTTTAGCAATAATTTTGCAATAATTTTAAAAATCTTGAGACGCCAGGCGTTAAACTTTATTAATCTCCCAGTACAGGAATAATTAAATTGTTGTCGTGTTTTGTATTTGTTTTGTATTTTTGATGAAACTCAAATTGTGAAATAGACTTATACTTTGCTACTGAATATGTGCTGATGATTAATAATTGAAAGAATTATATCGTGATGTTTCTTTTTGACCATTTTGGTGTAAATGTTGCAGTAGTAAATGTTGTGTTGCAGTAAGAATTACGGATGCAACAAACAACTCTGTTGTGTAACAGATCTGTTGTGTAACAAACAACTCTGTTGTGTAACGGATCAATTCATCAATGAAATGGAGGCTGCACCACTACAGTACAGCAGATACATTTTCAACAATAAAAATATTACATATAGCTTATTAAATTGTTACACATACATTATTTGATAAAAAAAATGGAGGCAATGCATTCACTAAAAAACAAAAACAAATTGTAAGGGAGAATCCACCCCAATGTTCAAAAACTAACTATGCCACTGATGTCACCTGCTACAGTAGGTTCACTAGATAACTACTGATTTGACACTGCGTGACACACTGCGCTATGCAAAGGTACTTGGTAGCAGCTTGATGAGTAGAGCTAACCACGGTAAGCTAGCAGGGATCAATTTTCCTGTCAGACAAAGCCCTAGTGGTAACCCTGAGGCAGACAGAGAACTTGGACTGGTGTGGCCAAGTCAGTCGGTTCAATCATTCCACTGACTAAAGTGCTGCTTTGATACCCAGAAGCTAAGAGCCACTGTCAATTATGTTTCTTTCCCCCAGCTAAAAATCATTCCTCTCTCCATAGGGGATGTTGCATGTTGCAAAACTATCATCCTCTTGTTCCCCCTTCAATCTCTCCCATGCTTTTTTTTTCTCTCCCCCTTTTCTCTCTCATACCCTCTCATCCTCTCCTCTTCTGTTCCGGTCTTTCTCCTCAGTTCAGAGCCGGGTCTTAAGGTGGAACTGCCAGAATTTTAAATTGTTTGCAGCTACGAAACTAACAGACAATAATAACTGATGTAAAGTCAATTCAATTTTTATGCTCTTTACATGAGGTTTTAAAAATAGGTTACATTTGACTCAACATTCCATGACGTAGAGTAAGGCATTGGTGGCAGAATTGATGCAGTTAAATTAATGATTCATATCATTCACCAACATATCTTGGTACTGTAGTCAAATGAATATGTATTAGCTGTAAATCGAAGACATACTGTTTTGTTGCCTCCATCCATTTGGTATTATGCACAAAAAAACCAAGAGAATACCAGTAGGAATGTCAACAGAGCTAAATTATTGAGGGCAGCGATTATCATAAATCAGTAATAACGTGGCTAACTAATCTATGTTCGGCGAGTGAGATGGCAGTTGGCTAATTTGCATATTGGCCTACCGTAGCTCTGGGCATGGTACTCAGGTCAGAGAAGGGATCAACACTAACATGTTTTGATTTGTTTTTATTCACTATATTGTATATTATTTGTCCAAATGCTATAGAATTTTCCCAAATGCCTTACCATACTTCATCTTAGTCTACTGTATGTCACTCAAACATTACATGAATTTCTGTAACTATTAAAATGACCAGATCTGTGTGATTGTTTATCCAAAACATTTTACCAAGGGTGTCATGTTAGTCCTTTACGTATTTCAACATATTTTTGTCCTATCTCTTTAGGAGAAAAAAATGATCTCTGTTCAGAGCCTAGCGTCTAGATTTGGGATATTTCAGATCCAGGTGGATCTTCTCTGTGTGGGACAGAGTGACGTGTCATTTATGATGTGTCAGCCTCCCTGCGGGTGCCCATGGAGCTGCTGGTTCTGAGGAATGATGGAGAGGTCCTGCTAATGGTTTTATTGAGAGGTTATTACGAGAGCCCTCGGAGGGAGTGGGGCTAAATGTAGAAGAGAGAGACATTGTCTGTGTGTGTGTGTATGAGTGTGTGTGAGGGAGAGAAAAAGCTACAGAGTGAGTGAGAGAGGTAATAGACAGATGGAGAGAAAGTACACATATAAAAGGATTGCTCTTAACAGTGAAAAAGCCTTGGGCTATTCAGACCCTCATTTGGTTTATAATTGATTTTCTTTGAAACACAAAGACATGGGCCAACCCATTCAATTACTACAGAGAACCATCTTAACCCCAGTAATCTGTGTGGGGTTTAAATATTAAGGCCGTTGAGTCAATCTGCAATGTGCTCAATACCTTGAAGAGATGGATACAATGGCCTGGAGTTTGTCTGCATACCATGTATGGATGGACGGATGGGCTGTAGTGTGTGTTTGGCCCTGGCAGCCTTGCATCAACACACACCTTCAACACACACCTATTGTATTTGTAATGGTTTTCTTTATGCCTTCTATTATCCTTGCTAAAACTGAGTACTTGAGACAAAGTTGCATCCTCTATAAAAGCCTCTCTTCCCCCCTTTCTCTCTCTACCCATCTCTCTTACTCTGAATTTTGTCCGAGTTATCCTGCTTTGCCATTCATTTTTACTAATTGGTACTAAGCTAACATGCAAAATTGTTTTAGGATGGATGGATGATTTTGGTCCAACAGACAGAGAGGCTGCCTCCAGTGCTCCTCTACTACGGCAGTATGGTTTCAAATCCTGCCCATTGCTCTTTCAAAACCAAAGGTCTACCTTTCCCCACTGTCTCAATCAATAGAGCATAAATACCTGAAAATATATTTTAAAAGTCGCAGCCTTTCAAAGAATGTTACTTATCGGTTTTTACCAAAGAAATGCTAAGAAACTACAAAAATTTTTGTCACTTCTGTCTTCTGGTAATATGAAAAAATAAGAAATGATACCACAAGAACACATAGAGACAGGGATTAAAATGGGGGTTAAATAGTACCAGGATATGTGAACACCAGCAATAATATCTGATAAATAGAATCATCATTGTTGTGTTGCAGACTAGGCCTTCTCAATACATAGAAATACAACTACAGGAAAAGATCATAAAAAGACATGCCAGACAATTACACCATTATTTAACATTACTGCATGTCAACAGCTGGCAGCAGGCTACACCACAAAATGTCCTTGTGGTCACCTCCATTAAATATAAGCATTTTTATCCTTTATTAGACTGAAGAGATTAATTGTTTTTTCTATAAGAGCTGCTGGACTGGTTTTAAACAGCCGTGCGGCTGTACACAAAAGGCTGGACAACCATAGACCATCTCCCTCCATCAATTTCAATTTTTTCCTTCTCATAATGCTGTCTTGATCTGTTCAATGAGATTAGAATGATATTTCCAGTGCCCCCTTCTGTCTTGGCCAGCACAAATCAATTGTCCGTAGATCATGGCCGTGGGAAGTTGGGGTGCTGGGGGTGTGCCAATCCCCGTTGTTCTTGTCTCAGCGACCCCTGGCGAGATTGTGAGGGTCACTTTTTGATTTGCATTCTCCGGTACTCGCACTGGCGATTCCTTTGCGAGTCACGCAGAAGAAACAGGTGCGCTGCTTTGCTGAAACAACAGTATCGGGTGACCCCCCCCTCCCCCCTCCCACTCAGCCATCAGCCACCCCTGATGAAAACATCTTCCCGCGGCTACGTCCATAGCAGATGTCAACTGCATGTGGAAACCGCAATATGAGCCCTGGGAAAAAAACACCACCTCCACTGAAGCTTAAACACATCCCACATGCCCTTCTAAACTCTTGTACCCACCATACAGGCTTAATCTCTTTGTTGCATTGTTCTTTTCATGGATCAGAACCACCTCGACACAGAGATGACAGATAGACAAGATTTTGAGCTCAGTTGCCAGTGCCTGAGGCTTGTTATTTGAATAATTAGCAATTACCTGATCATATGCAACACTACACTGCAGTAATAAGCATACTTTTCATTTTCATTCACTGCCATACCAGCATAGTAGGAAAATAATAAGAGACACTAAAGCTACAACACTTAATCATCAAGCTTTGTGCTTCAAAGCGCATGAAAAGTGAATAATAAAACAACATTATTTAAAAAATGTCATGAGATCAAGGTCAATATTCTATAAAATTGTGCACAAATTGTTTCTCTCTAACTTCTCCTGCAGGGCAATTAGCTTGGAGGTATGTCATCCATTACTTCATTACCCAGAGCAAAAAAGACTACACAAGGCAATTGACCACACTGCAGAAAATATTTGTCATAATGACAAAGAGATTGTGAATGACAGCGATATAGAAGGAATGTATTTCATTGGCAGACGTCTGTCTGATTTGTGTTCTGATTCACATCAATCAGATTCATGGGATGGAGGAATTCCTCAGATTATTTGGCACTTGCATGTCTCTCAGGTCACAATGAGGAAGCAGGGTGCCTAAGTATTTAGTCTACTAATTAATCAGGGTTTCCATCCATCCTATAACATAAAGACGTGCACAAACACAAACCCACACACACACAACCCCAAGCTGCATTATAACCACGTGAAAACCCTCTACCTGGAACATTCTCCTACAGAATCATTCTAATTATGACAGTCCATGGAGACATGTAGCACTGTAGCACTGGGTAATCCAACCTACGTTTGTTGAAGAAATCTTTTAAAGCTTGAGTAGACTTACAAACCCCCTGTTGCAATGCTGCCTCTTCACAGGCTGGCTAGGTTTATTCATTCCTTAATGTGGCTAGGTAGCTAGAAATTAGACATACATACAATAATACCAAAGTCAACAACACAGCATGTGAAGAGCATACTGTAGTCTAAAACTGCTTGAAACTTCACTTTCAGTTAAGGAGTTAAAAACTTTAGCAGAGGAAGGGGAGGAGACAACTACTATGAGTTTCACAGAGAAACCACTTAACAGTTAGTCGTTGTAAAAAAAAAAAAAGCAGTTTTACCCAAAATAACTTTCACCAACCTGTAAGGAGTTTCATGAGTTCTGTTTCTGCTAGTGGATTACCCCTTTATGTTTTAGGAAGTTTGCAAATTATCAGATAAGTTTTACTTCATATGTCAGTAAACCGCTACCGCTAAAATGCAATGAACACCGCTTCAACATGCAAATTAGCAGCAGTGGACATCAAAAAATGCAAATTTAAATGGTTTATTTTATGGTGAAGTACTTCTATGTGTAGTATCTTTTCATAAAAAAATATGTGATTATAGTTTAAGGCTACTGTATTCAGTTCAGTTAAGTAAATACCTTCTTCAATTCATAATTGATAATACTGTCTTGTCCCTCTGCATTTTTGAACCAAGCACTGAACCAAGTAAACTTCAAGAAACGAAGGTCAGAGAAGTTACAAATACAGTCAGCAGGCACTGGCTAACCCTGGAGGGGATAGCTATTAGCCCGGCTGGATTAGCATCTGACACCCAGCAGCCGGCACTCAGATCCCCCTTCAAATGATGGGCCTGGAGCACCCCTGCAAATGGCCGTGACTCACCGTCCCCTTCTGCCACATCTACATCCAGCAGCACAGAGAGAGTGAGAGGGGGAAGAGGAATAGAGCTACTGTTAGCAGAGAGAAATGTCCACTGCCACAAAGGAAAGCCATTTGCAGCCATCCCCAGCCAAACACTAATACACAGAAGTGAATGCGGAACAAGGTATGTTGCCGTGTAGCAGCTGGAGGAGGAAATGTCGGCTTTAGCAGAAGTGGCCCCGATAAGGACTAAGGATATCACACATTAGTCAGTGGATAATAGCCAGCACCTCTCAAAAGTCGGGAAATAGAGCTGCTCCACTACTCCAAAGCTGGCTGGTTGCTAGGTAATTTCATAGATAAACATACACTTAGTCATCAATATTTTATATATTTGTAATATTAATATTACTGATAATCAAATAATTGTATCACACTTCCTCAATCAATCACAGTGGTGTATAGAGATTTTGTAGAGAATACAGTCTATTATTTATCCCATTATGGAAGCTGTGCGAATGGGCACTGTCACTGAAAAAGGTACATAAGTTGAGTTCCCTGCAGAGCTCTTTGCACCAACTGGAGAGTAGAAGGATGTGGAAGCCCAATCTTGTTTCTTTGGTTATTAATGATACATTTATGAAATATTGATTATTATAGCTTTTTTACAATATCATTGATCAACCACCCAACTGGAGTTCAAAGAAACTTGATTTCCTTGTTTTTTAGGGAAGCTGGATATTTCTCACCAAAGAATTTCTGATTTTGACCTGCACTATGACCTAACTATATGCCACATTTAAACTGCCTACAGAGAAATAGAGCACATAAGGTATTCATGCATTTTTCTGAATGTAGTTAAGACAGAAATTATAAAAAAAAAGATTTTAAAAAAAGTGAAAACAAATTCCCAAATTACCCTTCAATTAAAAATAGTTTAGTTGTTCAGCCTGTCAATGCTGCCAAGCTGTAACATTATAAAGCAAAACAGTTTACTTAATGTCCTCTGTCCTCTCTGACTAGCACATCTCTATCCCTGCAGGCAAAGAGAAAGGAGACATTTCAATTCCGTGGACTTGACATCTCTGTTCACCACCTGTCTCTAGCACCCTTCAAATCAAGGCCAAAAGGAATGTTCTTGTCACTATGTCAGCTTGAGCGCTCATTCCAAGAAAAGACTGCAACGTTTAAGTTTAAATGTGTTTTAAATTGTAAATATTGATGCAGGGAATTTTCATTATGCATGGCACTGCTTTACAGGAGAAGCAGAGAAGAAAAAAACATGATTTAGCTGATATTGCTTCTTGAATATTAATTATAAAATGTAAGTTCAGTCTATACATTTGAATAAATGTATTATATTACGAGCTTTTCTGTTTAATCCATCTAAAATATCCAGTGTGACTCAAAATATTAAATGCATTTCTAAACTCTGTCATACTACGGTATACATTTATACTGTATCATACTACTTTTTTGGTGGATGATTGTGCCAGGTTGATTCTGAAAATACATATCCAGCAATGAAGATCAGTGAGGACATCTTGGCCTGACATTTACAATGATTTACAGGAAACTGAGATAAACAATGTTATTATCATGGAAGAAGTTGACCTGGTTTTGGAATCAGTCCAAGTAGATTTGATAAGAAGTTTAATTATAAATGTGGAGTGAGTCTAAAAAAACACATATAGCATTTAACCATGTAGTGGAAATCTACATAACTGAATTTGAGATAAGTATGATGTTGTCATTTAAATTTAGATCTTACTTCTTATTAGCCATCTAACTTTAGGCAAACCATCAGTAGTCAAACCATTTCTTCAATTTCTATAGTTGGCTAACTGCTGTATGCGTTAAATGAATGGATAATTGTTCACCTGGCTATTTAGCTATCAGTACCTAGCTAATGTTATCTGTCTGGCTAGATAGACTTGTATGAGCTATGATCTTTGTATACAAGCTAACAAGCTATAACATTATATCCACAATGTCTGCAGATATACTGCATAATGTATTGCATGGTGGCTAACATACTGTTTATAAGACATTCCAGTTGTACAAATGCCTTTGAAAGTCAAATCTTTCCCTTTAGGCAGTGTTTCTCAACCCTGCTCCTGGACACCCCCCTGCCCTGCATGTTTTAGATCTCTCCCTGCTCTAACATACCTGAGGTAGGTCATGAAGGACTTGATAATGAGCTTGATAATGAGCATTTGAATCAGGTGTGACAGAGCAGGGAGAGATCTAAAACATGCAGTGCAGGGGGCGCCCAGGAGCAGGGGTGAGAAACACTGCTTTAAGGACTTCATTTTAGTATTGTCATAAGAACATGTCCTCCAATACAAAAAACCCCAACAATAACTCATAGGATGTTTCCAAACCATGGTAAAGAAAAAAAATCGTGAAGCATATTTTGACTGCGATTGCCTGTCTGCTGTGAAGGGCGGTCATCAAATACTTTCACAGCTTCAGAGTTTGGAAAAAAGACTCAAATATGCTTCTATTTTGATATTTAGCCAAGATCCACAGCAGTTTGGACAACAATGTAAAATGCATCTTAAACAGCCACACAAAAAAAATGTCCATGGAAGAAAAACACAGCTATAAATAAAATGGATAAATGTAAAAAAAATAAAAACATGAAACACAAATACATAATTCAATAAAGGCCAAGATAAAAGACTGGTTTACAAATGGGACTTTAACACCTCAAGCAGTTTAACTGTCCTCTATAATAAAAAAATGTTTTACTGCAACAACTCAAGACATAAACAGACATAAACCCATAACTTTAGTCTCATGTAATTGGACAGATGCCTGATTAAATTCTGGGTCCATGTGTGACAAAATATGAGGTTGGAACTGGAATGAATAGCTCCACTCTCTCTCATTCAAATTTACCTACAACTTTATAGGCCAAAACTCCTCTCCCCTTCCGAAATTCAGAAGATGCAAACACGTGAATTTGGGATTTGTCCAAGGCACCAGAACTCATTACATCAGGCAAACTATTGTTTCATAACTGACCTATGGTACCATTTATGTTTATGTAGTCTATCCAATAGAGACTAATGCCCAATGGCAGGCCATTGATTTATCATAGTTCCACATCCAAGAAGCATAATGATTAAAAAGCATTTCCTTCCATGTATTAACACTTTGCTTTGCTGTCCCCGATAAAAGATAATGATTAGGGTCCAGGAGAGCCATGTTTATAGGCATGAAACATAACAACATCAAGCTCAGAGAATCTGGACCCAATTTCAGTGTAGTTCACTGTGAATTTCTTTCTGGCATTACAGTACACAGTAGTGGATACGGTGAGAAAGCATGTACTTTGATTTAATGAACACCTGCAGGAATTCATCTAGCTGATGGTGTTTCATGCAGGTGTTTCATGAAATCAAAGTATCCAATGCATGAGCATTTGCCAACATCAATCATGCTTGGCCACAGTTAAGACTTTGTCAGCAAAGTTATGGCTGGCAGCAACACCGTTGTCTGTACTTCATGGTCCACAGATATGTACAAGGTACATACAACTTTCATTGCATTGAATACAGTTAACTTAGAAATTAATTTATGTTACAGCTTGTCTGCAAGGTTTTTCAGTTTTCTTTCGACTTTACTGTTTCACAAGTTCCATGACATCACCAAGAGGACTCCGGATCAGGTTTTCAGTTTCAAAGCGTCTGTCCTTCCTCCCAAAAATTGTCTGGGTGTATTTAAGCAGCACTTATATTGGAGTTGGAAAATGAATAGTTTTGAGAAGACCAGGGGGTTATGCAAATTTGGCCATGAAGAGTAAGCCGTGAAGAGGCAATGGACTTTACATGCCCTAGGAGTTCCTAGTTCCCTGGAATACCTGCACTGGCTGCATGTACATTCACATTACACTTAGCTAACATTTACACACCTACACATTTACAAACACACATAAACACGGTTTCTCTCTCACAGACACACCCACACACACACACTGCTTCTATTTATTATTTATCCTGCAACTCACATGCTTTAGCCCTGATCACATATGAGCACCTCGTCTTACACCAGTTTCACCGCTATTGTTATTGATATTGTTTCTGTATAGTGCACTCTCCGACTATTGGGACAGTGAATCATTTGTTTTTCTTTCACTGCATACTGCGAAAGTTTGGATTTGAATCAAATTCAAGTATAGATTTTCATTTCATTTCATTTCAGGGTAATTGTGTACATATTGGTTTTACCATTTAGAGACATTGGGACAATGTAATATCCAAACGCATCAAATGTTTAGTAAAATTCTTTAGTATTTCATTTGCATGCAGTAGCTGACTTATTGCAATTTGAAGCCAATTTCCTGCAATTCTACGCATTTTGCCATTGGATGAAAAGGCAATGTTAATGTTTTGGTATTAAAAGTGTCACACCCTCACCCTAGTTCTGTTCACCTGTGTTGTCTTGTCTCACCCCCACCAGGTGTCTCCCATCCCCTCGTTATCCCTGCCTACTTAACCTGTCTTCTCTGTTTGTTCCAGTTGCCAGTTCGTCTTGTGTGTTTCTTCCATGTCGTTCCCACGTTCTCCATTCTTTGTCCCATGTGCCAGACCCCTGCTTGTTTACCTACTCTACTCTCCTGCTCATCGTCTGTCTGTACCTTCGCAGAGATCACCTGTGTACCCAACCCCTGCCTGTTTTGACTGCTCGATTCTTGCTTGCCGACTCTGTTTCTGTTAAACACCTGAACGGTAGTTCTTGCCTCCTGTGTCGTGCATTTGGGTCCACACCTGAGTTCTGATAAAAATGAATGGAAGAGGACCACTATTACTAGATGTTCACATACAGCTCCGGAAAAAATGAAGAGACCACTGCACCTTTTTCTTTCCTTTCCAAAAAAGTTGAAAACAAACGTTTTGAGTGAGAAACAGAAGCGTTCAATTTGCAGTGGTCTCTTAATTTTAACCCTTCTGTTCCTCACTCAAAACCTTCCTTTTCGACTTTTTTGGTAAGGAAAGAAAAAGGTGCAGTGGTCTCTTAATTTTTTCCGGAGCTGTATAAGGTGCTAAAGCTAGACTAATTTCAACATATAAAAATACAAGTTAACATGGTCTAATTGAGTGAGTGTCAGATAAATACAGAAAAACTAAGAGCATTTTGAAACATGTATTTTAGTTACTCTAACTAAACAAAAAATTGGACATTGAACGGGGGCTAACTATAGCATGTTTCTGACTACATTATCTTAAAAACTAATATTGCTAGGTTAAACAAATAGGTATGAACACATTTTAAAGTCTTACTGTTATTGAAGCAAAGTTTATGAAACTAAGCTTTTATCTTAAAGTGACTATGGGAGTGTTTAGCTGGAGTTAATGAACCTAGTGATTTCTAGGTCGGAATGAAGAGGGAAACAGAGCCAGAGAACCAGAAGAGACAACTCTACTGGGATAAAAAGATTAAATTGGAAAAGAGTGGATAGAGGGAAGAAGACAGAGGGACTATATTTAGCCATGTTTAAGGTTGGGAAGGGTAGAAGTGGGGGAAGAGCTAAGGAGAATCTCCTGACACAAATGAAGCCGTGCGAAATTCTCAAAGCCTTGATTAGGAAGAACTGTCTCTCCCTCTTAGAAGAGATTAAAGAGGAACATTATACAGAGATGCTGAAAATTATGAAAGGCTTAAGAATGCTTTGCCTTGAAAACTGAAAACTTTTTAAAGCTTAGGCAAGGATCATGAAGGAGATGGTTAGAAAGCTGTTGCCGGGGGTTTTAAGTGCTTTGTCCGGCGAAATATACAATAAATATAGTAGATTCTGTACATTTCTGAGGCTACAATAACATACCTCTCATGGAGCGTCACTATGAAAAATATGAACAGGACATGGCACCTCTTTAATTTCACAATTAACACATAAAACTAAATTACCCCTAATAAACTTTGAACAATGCTCTATGCATAAATTGGTAGAAATCATGTCTCACATCATTTGTATTCACTGGCCAGTAGAACTGAGTAGAAATGAGAAACATAATGAGGCTGATCTAGCATATAAGCTCTTAGAATACTTTGGGGGATTGGTTTCTTCATGTATTCACCATGTCACTAGCAGAGTCAAATTAGCTCTAGTAATCACCAACTTATCATGCTGATAGAAGCTGACAACCCCAATTGTCTATCTTATTTGATAACATACCGAATATTTTACAGTTGGGAGAGTCAGTGAAAAGAAGCGTATGGGGAATAGACAGGTGTAAACTAGACCTCCCTTGATGTTGCACCTGAGTGCATTTCCATTTGCATAATCCCAGCAAGGTAAGAATTTTACAATATTTACTGGCCATGTGTCTTTGCTGGCCACGTGGCAGTTAGTCAGCAGTCAGTAGCTACCTCCCTTGGGACTAGGTCTATAAAGGTGGTTCAAAATTAAAGTTCAAAACAGGAAAGCATAGTCAGTTCTGCACGCACAGACAATGAAAAAGAGAGACAGGAGAAACAACAAAATGGTGAGCCAAAGTGCATCATTAAAGAGTGGCAAGGAAGGCCGTTCTGTTCCCAGACTACTGATTTGTCAGAGTGCCTCGGCTTCACCCCTGTTCCCTTTGGTCTCACTTATGTTCTGCCGACACAAACACAACTCTGCTCACATACAGAGGACTGATAGGAACTTGTAAGCAGATTAAAATCAGAAAAATACAAAGTCTAGGGCACTTTTTTGTAGTGCCAAGTACTCCATCACAGGCTGTGTTCATGTGGGAGGGAGCTCTATGGGGTAATGCATATTGGGCAAGCTTTCTTCAGGGTTAGGGGGTGGTAACGTTGGAAAGGATTTCCTTGTCTCACTGTGTGCAAATGACTTTCTCGGGCTGGTCAGGCGCCTGCAAAAAGCTAAGGTCATCAGTACTAATCTGACTGATTTCTGAGTTGGACATGCAGTGTAGAAAAAGCAAAATGGTTAGCGCGATTGCGTAGAAGGAAGACATGCAACGATTGTTAACTCTTTGAAGCCTGTTGGGAGTTGCTGCTACAAGACGCGGTCGGCTTATAGTTTTCAAAGACATTACAATTCACTCAATTCCTCTCTCCATGGGAGCCTGACTGTAAAATGCAGGCTACAGCCTATCTGAGCATTTCCAAAACCTGCTTCCTGTAGAAATTGATCAGTCTCTCAGCACAGTGTAGGAATTGTGGCTCGCTCCTCCATGCAGAACTGCTTTCACTCAGCGACATTTCTGGGTTTTAGTTGCATTAATTGCTCGTTTCAGGACCTGCTACAACATCTCAATAGGGTTTTTTGTCTGGACTTTCACTAGGCCATTCTGAAACTGAATTTCTTAATGTTTAACCATTTTGATCTAGACAGGTTTGTGGGTTTTGTACCGATATCTTTCTGCATGACCCAGATGGGCTTCAGCTCACCGACAGATGGCCTGACATTCTCCTTCAGAATTCTCTGGTACAAAGCAGAATTCATGGTTCCTTCAGTGATGACAAGTTGAGCAAATCCTGATGCAGCAAAGGCTCTCCAAACCATCACACTGCCAACACCATACCAGAATGTTGGTATTAGGTTCTTAATGTGGAATGCAGTGTTTGATTTTCACCAGACATAACTGGGCCAATGTTGCCAAATAAGTTCCACTTTTGACTCATCTGACCATAGAACATTGCTCCAAACTCTTGTGGATCCTACTGGTGCTTTATGCAAACTAGAAACAGGCGTGTATGTTCTTGTTAGAAAGCAGTGGTTTCCGCCTTGCTACTCTGCCATGAATAATATTTTTGCTCAGGTTGTTTCTGATGGAGCCGCAAACTCTGACTTTAGTTGAGGCAAAAGAGGCCTGCAAATCACTGAATATTGTTTGTGGGTTTTTTGTGACTTCCCAGATGATTTTACTTCTTGCTCTTGGAGAGATTTTGTCAGGCTGGTCACTCCTGGAAAGATTCTCTACGGCCTTAGAAATTGTTTTGTAACTCTTTCAATACTGCTATGCATAAACAATTGTTTTCCCGAGGTGTCAGCAGTTTCTTTTAATCATGGCACGATGTGGCTTTGGAACTTGTGTGCGGCCAACTTCAATCTTATGTAAAGGGCCAAAGTTTGTCAGATTTATATTGGGCAATGCTGGCACAAATCATGTTTGTTTACCAAAATATTCAAACACCTGAACCTAATAATGCGTTTCTTTGGGTTGAATTATCCAGGGCGGCAATATGAACACCAGACAAATAAAACAACTAACTTTGTTGTCATTTGGTGTCCCAGACTCCCTCTATGTATTACTACAACTCACAAATAGATCTGACCTCAAGTAAATGGGAAAATGTGCTACAATGCAGATAATCAGAAAGCATTTACATGGGACTTTATTTTGGGCTTTCCTATACTTTTCATGCAAATAGTTGCATTTCAAGGAAAAACAAAGAAATAGGTAAACTGGTACTGGTTAGGTACAGTATATAATGATGTTCCACTGTATCTTTGTGTCCAAGGTCTCTCTCAATGAAAGGAAAACTCCGGTATTATGATCACTCCATTGAAATTGCCAAGCTCCAAAAACATACTGATTTAAAAAGTGGTCTTATCTTGTGTAAAAGTGACCTCACCCTTTCTCAGAAATCTTCCAACCAATCTCAAGCAAAGTGAGGTTCAGGTGTGCAGCAGGTAATTTGGGTAGGTGAGTGCGCCATTCTCTCAGTGATGAGTCTAGAATCGGTTGTCATTCTTATTTTGTCTTCTAAACCAATGAGTTGTTGGCAAGGTGGGACTGTTCAGCTGGAAATAGATTTTAGTTGGATGATTATGTGATCTTTAATTGGAGTGCACCTTTAATTATACTGTATATTATTTCAGTTCTATTTAAAGAGCTATTTTGACCTGGTAAAATATTGATTACATTGCCAAAACAGATGGACAATGAGAAAGCTATAATGGATGGGATTTCAAATATTATATTGTAAAATACAGTGGATATAAGAAGTCTACACACCCCTGTTAAAATGCCAGGTTCTTGTGATGTAAAAGAATGAGACAAAGATAAATCATGTCAGAACTTTTTCCACCTTTAATGTGACCTACAACGTGAACAATTCAATTGAAAAACAAACTGAAATCTTTTAGGGGAAAAATAAAAAATAAAATACTCACAATAACCTGGTTGCATAAGTGTGCACACCCTTAAACTAATACTTCGTTGAAGCACCTTTTGATTTTATTACAGCACTCAGTCTTTTTGGGTAGGAGTCTATTAGCATGGCACATCTTGACGTGGCAATATTTGCTGACTCTTTGCAAAACGCTCCAAATCTGTCAGATTGCGAGGACATCTCCTGTGCACAGCCCTCATCAGATCACCCCACAGATGTTCAATTGGATTCAGGTCTGGGCTCTGGCTGGGCCAGGTCTGGATTCAGGTCTGGGCTCTGGCTGGAACTGTTCATAATTCCCTCCACCCTGACTAAGGCCCTGGTTCCAGCTGAAGAAAAACAGCCCCAAAGCATGATGCTGCCACCACCATGCTTCACTGTGGGTATGGTGTTCTTTGGGTGATGTGCAGTGTTGTTTTTGCGCCAAATATGCCTTTTGGAATTATGGACAAAAAGTTCAACCTTGGTTTCATCAGACCATAACACAATTTCCCACGTGCTTTTGGGGGACTTGATGTTTTTTTTTGCAAAATTCAGCCGTGCTTGGATGTTTTTCTTTGTAAGAAAAGGCCCCATAGCCCATTCATATGAAGAATACGGGAGATTGTTGTCACATGTAGCACACAGCCAGTACTTGCCAGAAATTCCTGCAGTTCCTTTAATGTTGCTGTAGGCCTCTTGGAAGCCTCCCTGACCAGTTTTCTTCTCGTCTTTTCATTAATTTTGGAGGGACGTCGAGTTCTTGGTAATGTCTCTGTTGTGCCATATTTTCTCCACTTGATGATGACTGTTTTCACTGTGTTCCATGGTATATCTAATGCTTTGGAAATTCTTTTGTACCCTTCTCCTGACTGATATCTTTCAACAATGAGATCCCTCTGATGCTTTGGAAGCTCTCTGCGGACCATGGCTTTTGCTCTGAGATGCAACTAAGAA
>JACXGI010001070.1:87358-104079 GCA_016801175.1 Esox masquinongy | reverse complement strand
ACACACACAAACACACACACACACCAACGAACACACAGCGCCAGAGATAGACACACCCTCATCCTGTCATACCGTGTGATACAGAGCAATGCTTCTTCATTACAGGCTCCATGGGGCGGTACTGCAGCAGACAGATGGACGCAACCATATTAACCCTTCTATATGAGGTCCTGAGCATCTCAACCATATTAACCCTTCTACATGAGGTCCTGAGCATCTCAACCATATTAACCCTTCTATATGAGTTCCTGAGCATCTCAACCATATTAACCCTTCTATATGAGGTCCCGAGCATCTCTGCCATATTAACCCTTCTATATGAGGTCCAGAGCATCTCAATCATATTAGCCCTTCTATATGATGTCCTGAGCATCTTAAACATATTTACCCTTCTATACGATGTCCCAAGCGTCTCAGACATATTGACCCTTTTACATGAGGTCCCAAACATCTTAAACATATTGAACCTTTTATATCAGGTCCCGAACAAAAAAATATTGACCTTTTGATATGAGATCCCGAGCACCTCAAACATATTAACCCCACTAGAAAGAGGTCCAGAGCATCTTAAACATACTGACCCTTCTCAGTGTGATCTCGAGCATCTCAAACATAGTAACCCTTTTATATGAGGTCCTGAGCATCTCAAACATATTAACCCTTTTATATATACGGTTCCCAGCTTTAAAACATTAACATTTCTATGTGAGATCCTGAATATCTGAAACATCCAGAGCATGTTTCAGATAATGGGTCCAGAGCATCTAAAACATGTTAACCTTTCTATATGGGGTCTAGAGAATGAAAACATATTAACCCTTGTATATGAGGTCCACAACATTAAACTATTTGCATGCATGGCACAACCCCCCGCCCACCCCACCACACAACAAATAAGTCTTGGTTGCTGGCCTGACACCAGTTTCCTCACCAACCATGTCCAGCCTGTCTGTGTGCCTGTATGTCTGCATGCATACTGTCTGTCTGTCACACCCGTCTCTCCTCTATCTGGTCCCCAGCTGGCACTCTGGATGCCAACAAAGGTATTTCAGACCCGTAGCATCATATAATCAAGGGGGGGGGGGTATGTGTCTGAGGAAGAGAAAGATGGAGGGAGAAACAGAGGGGTAAAGTTTGCATAATGAGGTGCCTGACAACCATAGAAGATGAGGAAGAGGAAAAAAAGAAAGAAAAGAGAGATTCCAAGAGAGAGACAGAAAGAGAGGAAAAAAAACTCCTTGGCATGTACGATTTTTCCAGCCTGCCTCAATTGACCTGTAAACCTTTGTGACTGGAACAAATGCAAATAGCGCTGACTTGCTCACACAAAATACTGAAGGCTATTCAAATGAGCTCGTTCACACAATAGCAGGCTGCCCAGTCTCAGGGCACGGTGAATATTCGGTCTGGGGCTGAATGGCACGATGTGTGAGAGCCAAATGGGGGGCTGAAGAGGCTGGGGATTGGGGTCTCAGAGGGACAGTCTTACCCTTGCCACAGACGTGCCAGTCTCTGTATTCAGCATACCCTGTCTGCTGTCCTATCATTTAACACGTCTCCACATTCACAAACAGACGGCTTTCTACTCCATCAGCCGTACCGCTCTGACTGACAGATGAAGGCCCGGCAGAATGACCAGGCGCTTGGTAGCAAAAACTGTTGAAGAAAATGTTCAACTATTTTTTATGTACAATACTGAATTTAAAATATTATACTATACATTAATGTGGAAATACAAGATGCATTATATATATATATATATATATATATATATATATATATATATATATATATATATATATATATATATATATATATATATATATATATATATATATATATATATATATATATATATATATATATATATATGTATGCATCTCCGGATAAAATTAAGAGACCACTGCATCTTTTTCTTTCCTTTCCAAAAAAGTCGAAAAGGAAGGTTTTGAGTGAGGAACAGAAGGGTTAAAATTAAGAGACCACTGCAAATTGAACGCTTCTGTTCCTCACTCAAAACTTTCCTTTTCAACTTTTTTGGAAAGGAAAGAAAAAGGTGCAGTGGTCTCTTAATTTTTTCCGGAGCTGTATGTGTGTGTGTGTGTGTGTGTGTGTGTGTGTGTGTGTCCATTGGACAGGTGAGCTGCCCTAGTCGTATTTCAGTCCCGTATGTCAGCACAGTGTAATGCACTTAATACCATTTTTGTAGACGGCTGTGTGTTGCTTTTCATTCTTTTTCTATATAGTTTGCTTTTGGTTTTTAAGTTCAATCTGTGTGTGTTTTGTTTCAACTATATATTTATATATATAAACTACAAGTAGGGATGCACTGAAAATTCTTGTACGATACCGGTGTTTTGTCATTTCTGTACCTGTGTACCCTGGCATGAATTAAATAAAAATTGTTGCTTCTGACAACGCTTCTTATTTCAACAAATGTAAATTAAATAAAAAGTAACATACAAAAGTTATCTTTCTAGGTATTTTACTAACAAAAGACGCTCTAAAATAAGTCTGATAATGAATGAAAAATTACATATGATTACAAAACCGATTCCCATTCTGTAATTGTACGTTATACAATGCCTGGATATAAATGTAGTAAATAAGGTAGGTATGGTATTTAACTCTCAAAACTGCTACTGATTCGTTGACTGGCTCCAATTAAGAGGACAGTATTCTCTGTGTTTCTCAATTTGCACATGAATACAACGGCACTAGGAGCTCAATAACCTTAATTACAGTGCAGTAACTCAACAGATTATCTATATACCAGGAAAATGCTATTCATGTGTTTAACAAAAAGTTAATGTCAGGTATTTATTGTTTTAGTTATGGCTATTTTGCCATACCAAAGCATCATGGTAAAATAAACACAGCAGAAATGCTGGAAAGCACAATAGGTATGAAATATTGTGCAAACTAAAAGCAATCAGCAATACTGATTATTACATGTTTGCCTATAATTGACCAAGAACGATTGCTGGACAATTTATTGGTGCATCTCTAATTGCAAGTATAAGTTATAGAAATAAATCCACAATTAAAGGGGGATATTTCAAGATTTTTACTGCACTACTGACATAAAAACAAGCAAAAATGAACAGTAGACATCTGCAATTAATGTTTTAAGTTAATGTTTCAAATAATATTTTTCTACAAAATTAATCAGAGTAACTTACATATTCCCCAATTAACTTTCTTGCCGGTCTGTCTATCAGCATTTATTGACTTGCAATCTCCCTATAATCACGTTATACACTCAAAGTACTATATTTCCCACCCTAAACCACCCTGGACTAGTACTATGCTGGTCTCGTTTGGTTAGTGAAGACGAGGAGGAGACGTGTTATTCGTTAGAGGCAGGATTCTACACAGTGCCCCATTAACTGTGCTTAAACGTTTCCTGTATTGTTGCTCAATTTGAATGATTTTTCTGTACTATAGAAAGTTAATCAGGACAGGCAAAATTCTGAATATTGAAAACATCCAGGTTAAAAATGTTTCCCTTCAACATAAATATAACATGTCTCCAAATGATGTCTCTATTTGTAAGTTGTGCTATATTGCAACTGTCCCATGTCTTTTCCAAGCTTCATTAATGTCATGGTAATATCTCTTTAAGACCATGCTGAGCCTCCTGCGATCTCTCTCTCTTGTTGCTCCTCTCATTTCCACTCTCAACCTTCATTTTCAAGCTTAGCAATGTTTTCAGCCACGCTGGCTGGGACTTAGCAGGCACTTTCCCCGGAAGCCAAACTTCCCAGAATGCATCGCACATGCCTGGCTTTGTCACTGTCTTAACTCTAAAGTTGCTCGACTTGACTATCACTTCACGTTTCATTCTAATAGACCTTATCTGCAATACATACCGGCAATCGTAAAAATGCACACAATTGCCTGGCACTCATACAAAGGAACATGCAGTAAATTCATTAAGTTTGCATGTAAGGTAGCAGTGGATTATTTAACAAATTAAATAGACCGTCCCCTAAACTGAAATTGTGGAGTGCATTGCATGTGATATCAGACACTATTGGCAGATTAGGACCACATACTGTATATCCTCTGCTTAAAAAAATTAAGGGAACACGTAATCATCACAGTATAACACCAAGTCAATTAAACTTCAAGGATATCAATCTGTCCAGTTAGGAAGCATAAGCGATTGTGAATCGATGTCACCTGTTTTGCTGCAAATGAAAGTGACAAGAGGTACACTGGAGAGGCAACAGCAAGACAACTCCTAAAAAGGGAATGTCTTTGCAGGTGGTAGCCATAGAACATTGCTGACTCCTTATCCTTCCTGACTGATTCTTCTCTAGTTTTGTGTTTTGCTAGTGTCCTTGTCACTACTGGTAGCATGGGGCGGTACCTGCAGCCCATTCAGGTTGCACAGGTAGTCCAGCTCCTCCAGGATGGCACATCCACACGTGTCGTCGCAAGACGGTTTGCTGTGTCTCCCAGCACAGTCTTAAGAGCATGGAGGGGATACCAGGAGATGTTCTGTTACACGAGGAGAGCTGGACTGGGGCGTAGAAGGGCATCAACCCAGCCGGTGTCTACTCCTTTGTGCAAAGAGGAACAGGAGGAGCACTGCCAGAGCCCTACAAAATGACCTCAAGCGAGCTACTGGTGTGCATGTTTCTGACCAAACTGTCAGAAACAGACTCCTTGAGGGTGGCATGAGGGCATGACGTCCTCTAGTGGGACCTGTGCTCACAGCCCAGCACCGTGTAGCTTGATTGGCATTCGCCAGAGAACACCAGAACTGGCAGGTCCACCATTGGCACCCCGTTCTCTTCACAGATGAGAGCAGGTTCACACTGAGCACATGACAGAGGTGAAAGAGTCTGGAGACACCGTGGTGAACATTATGCTGCCTGCTGTTAGGTACCAGGATGAAATCCTCAGACCCATGGTCAGAACTTACGCTGGTGCAGTGGGCCCTGGGTTCCTCCTGGTGCAGGACAATGCCTGGCCTCATGTGGCCACCAGAATGTGTAGGCAGTTCCTGGATGACGAAGGTATTGATGCCATTGACTGGCCCTCACGTTCCCCAGACCTGAATCCAATAGAGAACCTCTGGGAAGTTATGTATCGGTGCATCCGACACTACCAAGTAGCTCCACAGACTGTCCAGGAGCTCACTGATGACCAGATCCAGGTCTGGGAGGAGATCCCCCAGGACACCATCTGCCATCTAATCAGGAGCATGCCCAGACGTTGTCAGGAGTGCATACAGGCACAAGGGGGCCATACACACTACTGAGTCACATTATGAGTTGCTGTGATGAAATTCACGCAAGTTGGAAGAGCCTGTGATTTAAATTGTTTACTTGGTGATTTTGGTTTCCATTGACTGTTGTTATGTCATTTTGTTGTTGTCAGTAAAGATTTTGATCTTTAATATATTTCCTTAATCGAGACCTGATGTGTGATTTAAGTGTTTCCTTAATTTTTTGAGAAGTGTATATAGCCAATATTGATAAAAGTCAACTCGTCCTATAGATTTTTACACAGCTATCAAAACGACGGAACACAGACCTTAGGAAAGGAATGGTAAAAAAACAAAAAGACGTTTTTACATTTTTCTGCAATGTCATATGGGGATTATGAATCCTGCTATTTTAGTCAATATATCCTCTATATGGCTGTTGGATATACTTGGACATTTCAGAAGATGTTTTTGATACAGTTCTGTCACGACTGTGCTAACTGCATGCAGCAACAGCAATAAAGGGTATATACCAAATATAAGGGCTAATAACTACAGTATCTCACAAAAGTGAGTACACCCCTCACATTTTTGTAAATATTTGAGTATATCTTTTCATGTGACAACACTGAAGAAATGACACTTTGCTACAATGTAAAGTAGCGAGTGTACAGCTTGTAACGGTGTAAATTCACTGTCCCCTCAAAATAACTCAACACACAGCCATTAATGTCTAAACCGCTGGCAACAAAAGTGAGTACACCCCTAAGTGAAAATGTCTAAATTAGGCCCAATTAGCCATTTTCCCTCCCAAGTGTCATGTGACTCATTACTGTTACAAGGTCTCAGGTGTGAATGGGGAGCAGGTGTGTTAAATTTGGTGTCATCTCTCTCACACTCCCTCATACTGGTCACTGGAAGTTCAACATGGCACCTCATGGCAAAGAACTCTCTGGGGATCTGAAAAAAAGAATTGTTGCTCTACACAATGATGGCCTAGGCTATAAGAAGATTGCCAAGACCCTGAAACTGAGCTGCAGCATGGTGGCCAAGACCATACAGCGGTTTAACAGGACAGGTTCCACTCAGAACAGGCCTTGCCATGGTCGACCAAAGAAGTTGAGTGCACATGCTCAGCGTCATATCCAGAGGTTGTCTTTGGGAAATAGACGTATGAGTGCTGCCAGCATTGCTGCAGAGGTTGAAGGGGTGGGGGGTCAGCCTGTCAGTGCTCAGACCATACGCCGCACACAGCATCAAATTGGTCTCCATGGCTGTCGTCCCAGAAGGAAGCCTCTTCTAAAGATGATGCACAAGAAAGCCCGCAAACAGTTTGCTGAAGACAAGTAAACTAAGGACATGGATTACTGGAACCATGTCCTGTGATCTGATAAGACCAAGATAAACTTATTTGGTTCAGATGGTGTTAAGCGTGTGTGGCGGCAACCAGGTGAGGAGTACAAAGACAAGTGTGTCTTGTCTACAGTCAAGCATGGTGGGGGGAGTGTCATGGTCTGGGGCTGCATGAGTGCTGCTGGCACTGGGGAGCTACAGTTCATTGAGGGAACCATGAATGCCAACATGTACTGTGACATACTGAAGCAGAGCATGATCCCCTCCCTTCGGAGACTGGGCCGCAGGGCAGTATTCCAACATGATAACGACCCCAAACACACCTCCAAAACGACCACTGCCTTTCTAAAGAAGCTGAGGGTAAAGGTGATGGACTGGTGAAGCATGTCTCCAGACCTAAACCCTATTGAGCATCTGTGGGGCATCCTCAAACGGAAGGTGGAGGAGCGCAAGGTCTCTAACATCCACCACCTCCATGATGTCGTCATGCAAGAGTGGAAGAGGACTCCAGTGGCAACCTGTGAAGCTTTGGTGAACTTCATGCCCAAGAGGGTTAAGGCAGTGCTGGAAACTGATGGTGGCCACACAAAATATTGACACTCAGGGCCCAGTTTGGACATTTTCACTTAGGGGTGTACTCACTTTTGTTGCCAGCGGTTTAGACATTAATGGCTGTGTGTTGTGTTATTTTGAGGGGACAGCAAATTTACACTGTTATACAAGCTGTACACTCACTACTTTACATTGTAGCAAAGTGTAATTTCTTCAGTGTTATCAAGAAAACAGATATAATCAAATATTTACAAAAATGTGAGGGGTGTACTCACTTTTGTGAGATACTGTATATACAGGAGCTAATGACTGTTTTGTCTTAATTACACTAGGGCTTGGAAATACGCTGAAAATGTTAAAGTGATTAAATATTAAGTACACAACAATATTGTCTTCATCATGCTATCAAAATTAGCTAACTCATTCAGTGGACACCCCAGCAAACTTACTTTAGTTAGGTAGCTAACATTATTTAGTGCATCAAGGCTAGTCTACAAGGCATGGCCTTCAATATGCTCTGTGTTAGCCAAAAAGCCTTTTGTTACGGTTGCAATTAAATGGTTACAAAGTCATCCTTTCTTAAAATTCCTATAGACTTGGAAAGTGAGGTTCCGAAAGTAAAATATCCATTGTTTTGAGCCATAGAGATATTAAATATTAAGGATTCCTATATTACTGTGCAGCATAGACATTCTGTTTTTTGTCAACATTGTGAAACAATTCGTATGTCCATGTACTGGCAATAGGTTGTAAATGTTTCAACCTCTGTATTGAGAAATTAGTGTTTTACCTCCAGTTTTGTTTTTCTAAGAGCCCAAAAACTACACTAACCATAAGCTCTAGTGGCACTGATGCAATAAAAGTTTTTTTTGACATTTGTATGGCAGCAACATCATGTGCTCACTAACAGATGTACCTGTTTATTTCAGGGATGAGGAGAAAAGTGTCAGTCAGAGTTAAAACCATTATAAATCAGGGCATGTGGAGCAATATAGTCTTTTTGAGGGCCAGCTTATTGGTTTTGTCAGGGCCAGTATGAGGGATAAGACAGAGTGTCGGTGAGTTCAGTCTGAGAATGCTAGGTCGAGATCACAGTTCAATCTACAGACGTTTCACTTGTTTTAGCTAGGTTCGACACTGGCTGTATGTAATACATTCAAGTATTCTACTTAACCAATTTGGATATCTTGCAGTGTTCAAATTTGATCAAAAATGTTGTATATTAAAACATCAATATTGAGAGAACAACAGGGATGTACATTGATGAAGTATGTATATAATTTATCTTCGTTGTTGGGAAACTGGTAAAATGATTTGCAATTACTCACTCCATAGCAATGATTACAACCTGGCACAAACCATGGCTGTGTATTGTACAACCCTGTGTCCAAAGAAATGGGATGCTGTGTAAAATGTAAATAAAAACAGAATGCAATGATGTGCAAATCATTTAAACAAAGACAACATATGAAATGTTGAAACTGAGACATTTTATTGTTTCTTGAAAAACATATGCCCACTTTGAATTTGATGCCAGCAACACATTTCAAAAACGTTGTGACAGAGGCAGCAAAATACTGGAAAAGTTGTTTAATGCTAAAAAAACTAAATATCACACAACTAATTAGGCCAATTGGCAACAGGTAAGTAACATGATTGGGTTTTAAAAGAGCATACCAGAGGATGGGTCTGTCAGAAGTGAGGATGGGGAGGGGTTCACCATTCTGTGGAAGACTGCACGGGCAAATAGCGCAACAATTTAAGAATAACGTTTCTCAACGTAAAATTGCAAAGAGTTTGGGGATCTCATCATCTATGGTACATAATATCATTAAAAGATTTGTAGAATCTGGAGAAATCACTGTATGCAAGGGACAAGGCAGAAAACCAATATTGGATGGCCGTGATCTTCGGGCCCTCAGGCGGCACTGCATTAAAAACAGACATGATTCTGTAGTGGAAATCACTGCATGGGCTCAGGGACACTTCAAATCCATTGTCTGTCAACACAGTATGTCGCTGCATTCACAAATGCAAGTTAAAACTCTACCATGCAAAGAAGAAACCATGTATAAACAAGATCCAGAACCGCTGCCGCCTTCTCTGGGCCCGAGCTCATCAACATAGACTGAGGCGAAGTGGAAAACTGTTCTGTGGTCTGACGAATCAAAATTAGGAAATTATTTTTGGGAATCATGGACACTGCATCCTTCGGACTAAAGAGGAGAGGGACCAGCCAGCTTCGTATCAGCACACAGTTCAAAAGCTAGCATGCATGATGGTATGGGGGTACATTAGTGCACATGGCATGGGTGACTTGCACAAATGTGAAGGCGCCACTAATGCTGAATGATAAATACTGGTTTTGGAGCAACATATGCTGCCATCCATTTTTTTTTCAGGGAAGGCCATGCTTATTTCAGCAAGACAATGCCAAACCACATTCTGCACGTATTACAACAGTATGGCTCTGTAGTAAAAGAGTCTGGGTGCTAAACTGGCCTGCCTGAAAGTCCAGACATGGTGAACAGCCAAAATGCTATATCAAGCAAGAAGGGGAAACCATTTCACTTTCAAAACTACAGCAATTGGTCTTCTAAGCTCCCAAACGCTTACAGAGTATTGTTACAAGAAGAGGTGATGCAACACAGTGGTAAACATGCCCCTGTCCAAACTCTTTTGAAATGAGTTGTTGGCATCAAATTCAAAATGGGCATGTATTTTTTCAAAAACAAAAAAAAATCTCAGTTTCAACATTTGATTTGTTGTCTTTGTAATATTTTCAATTAAATATAAGGATAAATGATTTGCACATCATTGCATTCTTGTCAGGTCCTGGCTGGAGGCCTCTAGGCATCTCTATGTGCCAGGGGCCACAGTCAGGACCTAACCGCAGAGGTGCTTCTAGGCATCTCTGCGCTGCAGTTTTGGTTGTCTCCAATTAGAGGCAGCTGCTCTGCGTTGCCTGTAATTGGGGACGCTATTTAAGTTGCCCTTTTGAGCCTTTGCTTTGTGGAACATTGTTTGCGGTGTGTGCGGCAGTTTGCGGTCTGCCACGCCGTTTGTTGTTTTCTGTTCAGTTTTGCTACGAACAACATTAAAAGGATGTATTACAGCACTGCGCCTTGTGTCCTGCCTCTCGACTGTGATAGTTCTCTTTTCATTTGCGTTATACGCAGCGTCCCAAATCTTTTGGAAATATAGTTGTATATATACAACTATATAGCTAGTTAACAAACAAAGTTATGCTAGCTAGCTTCCTGACGTCAGTGTTTGCACGCCAGATCTATGTGTGCTCTCTATGAGGAGATAGGAGCCAGGTGACTTGTATTTAGTTGGTGAATGGACACTACAGAATGCAATGTTTGATGGGATAAGTAGTTCATTTTCCTACTTCATGGGTACACCAGACCCAAAATTCTGAGATCCAATCTCGGACTCGAGCGGGTCTGAGTCCAACATTTTTACTCTTTTTGTGGCTCTGGGTCAGGTCTGACATAATTGCGATGGGTCTCGGGTAGGTGCAGTAATATTGTATTTACTGACTGAACCGATTGGATCCATCCATTATGCAATAAATATAAATAACCCATTTCTGATCGTAAAGGCAGCTGTTATCTTAAATAAGATAATGATCTTCACCCTCAGTCTGAGGTCTCCCAATCCATGCCGCTGCGAAGAATCCCCATAGAATGATGCTTCCACCACCATGCTTCAATGTAGGGATGGTATTAGCCAGGTGAAGAGCAGTACTTTGTTTTCACCCAAGGTAGCGCTTAGAATTCAGGCCTAAAAGTTCAATTTTGATCTTACCTGACCAGATAATGATTTTCTGCATGCGTTAAGAGTCCCTTAACTGCCATTTGGAAAATGTATTATGCCAAACCACCATTATGTCTGTACTGTAGTATTCCATATTATGGCAAGAACAGCTCAAATAGGACATGAACGTCAGTCAATACGGAAAATGTCAAGAACATTGAAAGTTTTTACAAGTGCAGTCGCAAAAACCATCAAGCACTATGACGAAACTGGCTCTCATGGGGACTGCCGCAGGAAAGGAAGATCCAGAATTACCACTGCTGCAGTAGATAAGATGCACTTAACTGCACCTCAGGCTGCAGGCCAAATAACTTTTAAGTAACAGACAAATCTCAACATCAACTGTTCAGAGGAGACTGCGTAAATTAGGCCTTTATGCTCAAAACACTGCAAGAAACCACTACTGAAGGACACCAATAAGAAGCAGAGACTTGCTTGGGCCAAGAAACATGAGAAATGGACATTAGACCAATGTAAATATGTCCATTCGTCAAATAAGTCCACATTTTAGATGTGTCTTTGAGAGACGCAGAGTGGGTGAACGGATGATCTCTGCTGTGTGATTCCCACCGTGAAGCACAAAGGAGGAGGTGGGATGGTGTGGGGGTGCTTTGCTGGTATCACTGTCAGTGATTTATTTAGAATTCAAGACATGCTCAACCAGCACAGCTATCATTTCGTTGTGCAGCAATAAGCTATCCCATCTGGATTGCACTTAGTGGGACTATCAACTGTTTTTCAATTGGACAATGACCCAAAACACAATCATCCAACCTCAACCCCCAACTTTAACCCAGTTGAGATGGAATGGAATGAGTTGGACTGCAGAGTTAAGGAGGAGCAGCCAACAAGTGCTCAGCATAGGTGGGAACTACTTCAAGACAAGCATTCCAGGTGACAAGAATTGAAAAAGCATTCTAGGTGACTACCTCATGAAGCTGGTTGAAAGAATGCCAAGTGTGTGCAAATCTGTCATTTAGGTAAAGGGTGGCTACTTTGAAGAATCTAAAATATTGATGTATTTTGATTTGTTTAACGATTTTTTCATTACTACATGATTCCATGTGTTATTTCATAGTTTTGATATCTTCACTATTATTTTCTATAATGTGGAAAATAGTAAAAATAAAGAAATTCCCTTGAATGAGTAGGTGTGTCTAAACTTTTGACTGGTACTCTGTGTCACAACATAATCTCGGAAGTCTACAGAGAGTTCCTTGGCTTGTTTTTGATACAGACAGGTATGTTCTTTTCTAAATCATGCCCAAACTATTTAATACGCCACAGGTGGACTCCAATCAAGTTCCATTTGACAACCCAAGGATGATCAAAGGACCTCAAATTAGGGTCATGGCAAAGGGTCTGAATATATGAGATAAGTACTACATGAACTATTCACATTTGTCATTTTCAACAAATGACATCTCTAAAACTTGTATGTCTCTGTCATTGTGGGGCATTGTGTGTAGATTGATGGCAAGAAATATATATATTTAAGCAACTATAAATTAAGTTTATATATCACTATAATGAGAAAAAGAGAGAAAGTGAAGGGTTCTGAATTCTTTCCAGAACTGTATGCAAGAATATTAATATGGACCACATGGTAAAGCTATATTGACAACATGTTTACTGTAGCCTTGAAAGATTTTTTTTAAAGAACAGTGCTTTCCCACATGTAAAACATAACATATGCCACAACTTAAATTTGACATTTAAATAATTCAGAGTATTCAGAATGAAGTGGACTTATATCATAGTACAGCTAGGTGATAAAACCACATCTAATTTAAATCCTACATAATAATTCAGTTAATATAAGATACCTTGACAGAAGCCACAAGACAATAGGTGATTTGGGGCAAAAAGTAAATGAAAACATTGAGACTGAGATTTATCAGAAGCAGTTTGTTTATGGGCTCTGATTTTTTAATTCTAAACCTCCATGTCCTCAAGTGTGCACCATCTTGCATTATCTTGCAAGAATTTAGGACCTTTTTATGCCAAAACTACATTAGATACACTACTGTTCAAAGGTTTGGGGTAACTTAGAAATTTCCTTTTTCCATGGATGAAACTGAATTTGAATAGGAAATATAGCAACATTAATAGAAAATATAGTCATTGACAAGGTTAGAAATAATGATTTTTAATGGAAATAATAACTGTGCCCTTCAATCTTTACTTCGTAAAAAAAACCTCCATTTGCAGTGTTAGAAATCAGCCGTTTCGTATAGTGGTTGAAATAATGATCGCGTACCCGTTCGTCCAGGGAGAGAGTAAATCAATTATTTATTGCAGCATTTGATAGTCGATTATTCATAATGTTCCAGGCTCGATACTCGATCTTACAAACTCAAGCTCTTCTCACTCAATCTCAAAGAAACTTCCAGTTGTCCTCACCTTTATAGACATCCCAACAGAATACACATTAGCCCATTGGCTATTTACTGTCGTGCTTTAAATGAACGTAACTTCCTGTGTACGGATAAACAGATGGTCTTTTGTTATCGTTATCTAAACATAAACAAGCATACATTCATATACTTCAACAGCAGCAATTACATTCTTCCAGATCTTTGACATTCTAGTTGTCAATTTGTTCAGGTAATCTGAAGAGATTTCAACCCATGCTTGCTGAAGCACCTCCCACAAGTTGGATTGGCTTGATGGGCACTTATGTACAGTACTTACGTGCCATACGATCAAGCTGCTTCCACAACAGCTCAATAGGATTGAGATCCTGTGACCGTGCTGGTCACTCCATTATAGACAGAATACCAGCTGGCTGCTTCTTCCCTAAATAGTTCTTGCATAGTTTGAAGCTGTGCATTGGGTCATTGTCCTGTTGTAGGAGGAATTGTCTCCAATCAAGCCTTCCTTCTTCAAGATCGGTTTTACACTGTACAAAAGCTCCCAATTTACCACCACCAAAGCACCCCCAGACCATCACATTGCCTCCACCACGCTTGACAGTTGTTATCAAGCACTCCTCCAGCATCTTTTCATTAGGTCTATGTCTGACGAATGTTCTTCTTTGTGATCTGAACACCTCAAACTTAGATCTGTCTGTCAATTTTTTTCCAATCTTCCTCTGTCCAGTGCCTGGGTTCTTTTGATCATCTTAATCTTTACTTTTTAGTGGCCAAGCTGATACATGGATTTTTTTGCAACTCTAGAAGGCAAGCATCCAGGAGTCGCCTCTTCACAGTTTACATTGAGACTGGTGTTTTGAAGGTACTATTTAATGAAGCTGCCAGTTGAGGACCTGTGAGGAGTCTGTTTCTCAAACTAGACACTCTAATGTATTTGTCCTCTTGCTCAGTTGTGCACTGGGGCCTCCCACTCTTTCTATTCTGTTTAGAGCCAGTTTGCGCTGTTTTGTGAAGGGAGTAGTACCCAGCATTGTACGAGATCTTCAGTTTCTTGGCAATTTCTCTCATGGAATAGCCTTCATTTCTCAGAACAAGAATATACTGACAAGGTTCAGTTCTTTGTTTCTGGACATTTTGAGTCTGTAATCAAACCCAAAATTTCTGTCACTCCAGATACTTGTCTACTAGTCTAAAGGCAAGTTTCATTGCTTCTTTAATCAGCACAGAAGTTTTCACCAATGCTAACACAATAGCAAAAGGGTTTTGTAATGATCAATTAGCCTTTTAAAATGATTAACTTGGATTAGCAAACACAAGGTGCCATTAGAACACAGGAGTGATGGTTGCTAATAATGGGCCACTGTACGCATATGTAGATATTCCATTAAAAATCAGCCGTTTCAAGCTACAATAGTCATTTGCAATATTAACAATGTCTACACTTTATTTCTGATCAATTTGATGTTATTTTAATGGACAAAATCAAGGAAATTTCCAAAGTGACCACGAACTTTTGAACGGTAGTGTATATTCCAGAAAGATGCTATTCAGTATGTCACTAAGCAAAAAAGCACACAATCAAAACATCAATATTCACTACAATGACAAAACATGATTCTTTTTATGAATTTAGTACAATTTCCTTGATATGGCTGATCCACAACCATGGTGTATTAGCTATTTATAAAATTGTTAAATTATATATTTATTTGCCTAAAACATACCTCATTCCCAGTTTTGTTTATTTTATCCACCTATTTTGCTCATCTTTATCAAGAGTGACAAACATTTTAGAGGTACTGTAACTATATAAACTGTAAAACCATTTATTAGTAATAAATAGCTGAAATAGCTTTCATTTGACAATACATTTGATTATGTCAGTTACCAGACACTCTTCCTTGTCTTGCTCAAGTGGGCAATTACATATTTTGTTTATCTTGTCAGCTTTGAGGTTCAAACCCACAACCTATTGTTCCTGGTTCAATGGTCTTGACCTTTAGGCTATCTTGCCTACTCTTATGGACTTGGTCATGTGTCCTTTAACATGACCTTGGTTAGAATTACGCATATTATTTTCATCATGCAATATTTACTGCCCCTGGAGAGAAACCTGCCCACAGGATTTAGATCAGAGAGGATATTACATCTTCAATAACGTGTCTGGCAAGTCCTGAGTGCAGATTGCTTGCCTGCCCCTGTCTGCATACAGCATCTGGTGGACACCTGCAGCAGTGCATGTCTGTGGGGAGAATGAGATAGTTTTTGCCAAGTCAAATTTGCTAAGTCACCTAAATCTGGGCCAGAGTATAGAAAACTCATCGCGTTTTAGCCAATTTCCAAACTGTTAAACACAAGCAAGAAGAAGCATACGTTTACAGTCACCAAAGTGAAAGAAATTCCAACCACAATCAGTGGTCAAATAATGGTAACAAGAACATCCATAAGGCATTCCAACCTTACTCCAGTCCATCGAACAAGAAACATCAGACAATGCAAGCCCCTTAAAAAGTGGCAAATTATGCTTTGCCTTTTTGTACTGGGGTGGCATTTTCAATGGTTTTCTGTCTCTTTGACACAGGAAAAATAGGCTAATGTAAAACTGCGGTTTTTGATATATGGATATGGTTGGATAGAGGGCAGAGCCCAGCTCTGCTCTTTGGTTTGGCCAGCTCATTAATTCATTCAAGGGGGAGAGAACTGGTTTCAATGCCATCTGATGGTTAACATAAGGATTGTATGAGACAGGACAGAGACCCAGTGCAAATTCGTCTAATTAATTTCTTACTTCTACTGCTTAATTCACATCAATTTCATTTGCTTTATGGCCACTTTGTAACACTGAAAACTCAGACGTTCACATCATTAAATAGTATGTCATAAAATAAAGCTGTATACCACAGCACAACGTTAATATCTGACCAATCAGACTGAATCTTCTTCCTCTTTTCTATCTTTACTGCATACTTCACTCTGACACTGTCCATTAAAGTTATTTTTGGTGACGTAATACTGAGGGTTGTTGCACAAAACAAAATAAAGAAAAACAACAAGTCTGATGATTTGCCAAAAACAAACACCAATGAAACAACATTCATTAACACTACAAAATATAGCTAAAGTTTAATCCAATATATTACATGATTAAATAAAATCCTGGAATTGCTGGAAAGTTTGTGTTGCAGCTTTGTCTGTCCCCCCTGTCCTGGGTACTGCTGGTGTTTATGTATCTGTCCTGGGTACTGCTGGTGATTATGTATCTGTCCTGGGTACTGCTGGTGATTATGTATCTGTCCTGGGTACTGCTGGTGATTATGTATCTGTCCTGGGTACTGCTGGTGATTATGTATCTGTCCTGGGTACTGCTGGTGATTATGTATCTGTCCTGGGTACTGCTGGTG
>JACXGI010001070.1:69291-87258 GCA_016801175.1 Esox masquinongy | reverse complement strand
GCTCCGGAAAAAATTAAGAGACCACTGCACCTTTTTCTTTCCTTTCCAAAAAAGTTGAAAAGGAAAGTTTTGAGTGAGGAACAGAAGCGTTCAATTTGCAGTGGTCTCTTAATTTTAACCCTTCTGTTCCTCACTCAAAACCTTCCTTTTCGAGTTTTTTGGAAAGGAAAGAAAAAGGTGCAGCGGTCTCTTAATTTTTTCCGGAGCTGTACAGTATATGTGTCCTAGGCTAGTGGCGGAGGACAGATAAAGCTTCAGAGGTTTAGCCTTATTTGCTAGTCATTCTAGCTAATGTCATACAATGTGTGGTTCCCATTATCATAGCCTACTTTTCTCGTGGTATATCTACAGCCAAAACACTTTTTGTAAACAGGTCCTAGGCTAGTGGTGCCAGACAGCCATGACTAGCATAGGAAGATAGCCAGAATAAGAGTTAGCCACAATAGTGAAATTATAATCTTGGATCAAAAGTGATGTCTATATTAATTTGAGGCATCCTAATTTCTTTGGTTTTGCAGCTACACCAAAATAAACAAGAGAAAATAATTTAGGGATATGCCTTATCTACTGAGCGTGAATACGGCAACAATAACAAATTGTTTTTGAAGAACACCATCTTTAGTAACATCATTCCCTAATACCGTTCACAATATAATTAGCATTTCTCTGCTTTTGTACAGGTGGAAATCGAATAGACACTTTAAGACTTGCCTGCTATCTGCGTGCACAAGGTCAACAACCAATCTGCGTCCTTAGTAATCCAGATAGGCTAGGATCTAACCAACTTAATAATGATTGACCACTATTGAAATATTAATTCAATTAGTATAATTTATAACAGCTACTTTTGTTGTTATTAACTGTAAAATGTCAAATGAAATGGGGGAAATGTTTTCTCAAAATGTTTTTCAACCCCTCTGTTGTGATACCCTAGGTTTGTGCATGTCTCCAATTCATCAGAGTTTAGCCAATCAAACATTTTCAAAGAAAACAGGAAGTGCAAGTAATCGGATGAAAAACAACAGCGGAAACTGACAAGATATATATTTCTCCTTGACAGCAGAGAGCAATCTTTTAAACGGCGGTCCAGTTTGTTTGGCCACAGAATACCAGAAAGTGCTTTCCAATGGCATCAGATAGTCAGTGTCCACTGCTCACAGAACCCTTCATTCAACATGGCTAACAGCTCCAAGTGAACTCCATAACAAATGGGGGAGACGCTCACTGACACCACAGCAATTAGGCCAGGCAACTAATCTTACAGCACACTTAGGACATGTTTAACAGCCGTCAGGGCACCAGGGTTGACGTGTTCAGGTCTCTCATGGCCCGCGGGGCAGTGGGGTGGCGGTTTTACGGCCGTTGTGATCCAGAGCTGATTGTTAACACAGGGAAAGTGATCCCTGGAGTCAGGCCACTAAACCTGCTCCGTCCCTGTAACCATGGCAGTAGACAGGTAGTGTCTGGGTCACAGGCCAAACATGGCCAGGCTGCAGCTCTCTGCCATTGGATAATAAAACTCTAGAAACGCACACACACACACACACACACACACACACACACACACACACACAGAGACAGATGCACATACAGATACAGAGCATGTCCACCAATGCATACGCATGCCGCACACAAGCACACACACACACACACACACAAAAACACACACCCAAGCAAGCACAATCCTTGCTAGGTGACTCCTGCCAGCTGACCTTCGGCAAGTATTAATATATGCAGGGGAACAGGCTTTCCATTAATCAACTACTGGACTTGATGTTTAAAAAAGGATTGAGTGACATCAACCTGTGTTTCACAAGGCTAGCTGCTTATGTAAGGTTATAGATTTTTGATATACATGAATATACGAGGGAACTAGAATGTTCAGGGGAATGCTAATGACAATAAAGAAGTGGAACAACTAATTTAACATTGGTTAGGAACTGAAAGCTGCGATGCCTGATGATGACCCCCCCCCCACTAACACACAGACAGATAGATACTATAATCTAGAATAACTGAATGACAGCGTAATCTGAAGGATAATCATTTCTGAAGCACATACATGTAAGTGTCTTTCCTCTTCTTTTCAAACACAATATTCCTCCCTCAGCCAGACTGACCCGGGGTCGGTCTCTCTGTCTGTCCCGAGAGAGACAAGACTTTTGCCCATGATCCTCTCAGCCTGTCTCCTTTGCCTCGCCAGCACTCTGTCTCTAGTTGCTATGAGACAGGCCGGCTCAAGCCAAGGCCTCCAAAATTCATTACTAAAGGAACAAAAGCCGAAGTAGTGGACAAAGCCATCCAGACCAAGCCAAACCAGCTCCCACTTAACACACATCACACTTCACAGTGCTCTTTGAGCCTGGGTAACATACAATGGCCAATTCTTCTGTCCTTTTGAAAATAAATATGCCCAGTAATATACAGAGCCAAATCACATGAATTACCACAGTGATATGTCAAAAGAGGGATAATAATGCACTCAATACCCTAGCCGAGGCTTCCTACGCTTATTTGTCTCTTGCTTCTTAGGCACCACTTTTCCAGAACAGCAAAATTAGCTGTTTCCAGATCAATTACTTCAAACAATGCCGTCTAAAATATCTTCCAATTTCATAAAAAATCAAGTATGTCCTCTACGTGACAATACTTAAGCCAACTCATAGATTACTTATTAGTATTACTTAAGCTCTAACGCTGACAAAATCTGGCAACAGGCTTGTGCTCAGTTCAATTTCAAATCCGTTCAATTCAGAAAGTACACTGAAATTCAAATTCTCCTCATGGTTTTAATGAGGAAAATTTATAATTGGATGTTTTGTTACTTCCTGGATGGACTGGAATTGAAATGGAAGTGGCCCCAACCTTCCCTGGCGATAACTGATTGACTGAACACCTATAAAATAACGTTGTTCTAGACAATCACCTGTCTTTCTGGCTTCAAGCCTCCACACCAGTTGTGTCTGGCTCAGTGTCATGAAAAACACATTTTCTTTGCCTTGAACCATTACATCTAAATCTGTTTGGGTCCAAAGGAAGCTAGGCTAGCCAATGAAAAGCCTTCCTACTCTTCCTCCTCTGTCCAGGTCTCCAGACCTGCTCACTCACATGACAATCACCATCTGAGAAATGCCAGTAAAGAGGCAATCAGTCATTGTAATTTGGCTACATGCCATCCCTGAACTGTCATCATTCAAACTGGGTTGAGATGCTGGGTGGCTGGAAGTCTACTGGGCTAGAAGGTTTGACATGAAGGCTGGAAGGCTAAAAAGCTAAGAAACTGAAAGGGTGGGCATGGCGACATGGCATGGAGGCTAGGTTGGGTTGTTAGACGGCTGGGCATGGAGACGGGAGGCTGGAAGACCCAGCTGTTGCTGACTGGACCCACCTCTTCCTCATCCAAATCCCAATACAAGCCACTCCCATCTTCCCCTCTCCCTCCTCCCCCCTGTCTCTTCCCTTCCCTCAGGGGGGAGACAGCTAAATTATTTGTGTGGTAGGAGAAGGGGCTGACTGTAAAATGAAACTCTCCCCCTCCATCTCTCCCTCTCTTACCACTCCCTTCTCACAGTTCCTCTTTTCTTCTCCATTACCGACGTGTGTTTTCTAATCTGCTTGACTGATACAATAAGTACACGATCAGAATAAAGCCCCAAGGTCCTTTTTAAGTCAAAGGCAAAGTCATACATTTTAAACAGTGCGGAAATGTACTTATTACAAAAAAACCTTCACGTAGTATGTTACGTCCAATTTACCAACATCTGAATCTTTAAAAAAGGGGGATTCTTCCAACCTCCTTTCAAATTCTAACTGACAATTTCTCCCTCTGCGCTGGATGGATGCAGACTCAGAGAACCAGCTTAAGTCCCATTGGAATTCAGAGCTAAACAGGAAGCTATGGCAGCATTCTACTGCGATTTGTTTTATTTGCTTACAGGACGTGGTTGACTCAGGAACTGGCTTTGCCTGCTGTATCTTTAAAGGACCTGAAGTTTTCTTGGCAGTAAAACGAAGAACTGTGAGTTCAGCCAAAATAGACAATAAAGCAGAATGGAGAAACATGCCAAATTGCAGGGGCAATTCAGTCCAGAGGCTCATTTTTCCAAAATGATTCACTCTGGAAAGAAAAGCATTTCCCTGTCCTCAGATGAACTTAGTGTGGCCCCCCCCCTTCCCCAACCCCCGCCCCTCCTTCTCTTTCTCTCCGGCTCTCTCTCTCTGTCGGCTCCTACAAGGAAATGTCGAGGGAGGGAAGTATGGAGGAAGGGAGAAAGGGAGAGTTTGTGTGCGAACACACACACACACACACACACACACACACACACACACACACACATACAGGGGAAAGCCTTTACTGCAGAGTCTTTACTCTCTGCAGAAGTAGGTCATGAACATACAGGCCTGAAACACAGACACAGAGATAAACATGCACTACTTTTCAAAGTGATAGGAAAAACAGCAAGGCAAACACACAGTAAAAACCACGCCAACCTGACACAAACGGCTATTTCTACATGTCCACTACTGCTGTTGAACTCAAGTTTGTCATGCTGTGTCTGCTGAGCTTTCACTTTTTCCATGTATTTTTCTTGGACACAATACTGAGACACATGGGCTGGACAGGGGGACGTCCTCACCAGTCAGCTATAGTCAATATCTGAGTCTGGTCTATGTGTCTGGCAACATTCCCTGACACTATTCACCTGTTCTGCCTGCCCTCATGTCTGCCTGTCTGTCAGTCTGCATGTCTGCCTGTCTGTCAGCCTGCATGTCTGCCTGTCTGTCAACCTGTTTGCCTGTCTGTCAGCCTGCATGTCTGCCTGCCTGTCAACCTGTCTGCCTGTCTGTCAACCTGTCTGCCTGCTGGTCTGCATGTCTGCCTGTCTGTCAACCTGTCTGCCTGCAAGCTCTCGGCTGAAGGATGACGGTCAAGCGTGATTTCTAGTAGCGTTAACAATACCGAAAATTGCATTATACAGTACATATTTCCAGGCTATTCAGGGCAGTAACAGCAATGAAAAAAGGTTGAATTTGACTTATTTGGCTAGGAAAGCTAAAAGAATAAATAAATACAGTATTTTAATTGAGTACATCACACATGCCCAGTTATTAATAAAGACTAAAAGTGAGTATGTGTAAGCTCTGCGCTCATTAGATACAGAAATTCTTGCTAATCCTTGTAATAATGTGAGGAGTCCAGCTCTTAGTGTCCAACCAGTGGATAATTATTTTTGAATCTAGAACAATAAAGGACATGGATGTTTTGGAATGTCCACATCATGTTCCTTTGGTGGAAGGATTGTTGACAGATGTATTTTGAACATTTGAACATCCAAAAGCATAACTGGAACATGGGTAGACAGTGCAAAAATGTTTCTTAAAAAATATGCAAAATTAAAAATAAGTGTTTGAATCAAGCAAAAGAAACTATGGGTTGATACAGTGGTACTTGCAACAAGACAGATATTCGAAAAACAATAGGGAAATGTCTGAAAACAAGAATAACAGGCTTGTTCAGATATGTTGATGTGTCTGAATAACACTACAGTGTTTTCAGAATGTCTGTCTTTTTAAATAAAATGTTATCACTCTATTGGCAGATTTATTTGCTTAATTTAAGCATTTTTATTCTACTTTATTTGACATTGTTTTTACTTATTGTTAAGTATTTATTTATATAAAAATATTTTTCATACATTAATCATACATTAATTTATGAATAATATAAAATATCAACATGCATCTCTAAAATGCACTTTTAAAATTTGGCAATTGCTTTCAGATATTGTTGAACATAATATACTTTATTGAGGTATCAAAGTTAAATCACAGATAGACAGAGAGCCAGATAGCTCTCTGGAAATATGAATTTGATGCATCCGGTTGTCATTTCCACTCGCCACAGGGAGAGGAAGCCCCACGACTGTGCAGTTAGAGCTTCTAGAGCAAAATGGAACAAGGCTGTCTTTCTGACCCATTGATAAAAACCCTTATCTCAACATTTTCTGTTCCCATATGTAAAATACATTACTCTTTGCTAAAGTTTCTGAGACTGTTGTCATTGAGAGGGTGTAATTGCAAACGCACACTTCACAGACTAGGCGTTTCCTAACCAAAACATGCTAGAATGAGCCGATGTTGCTTAATAGGATTTCCAGTTCTGCCCACTGGGCTTCAAAAGCATCCCATTTGAAATAACAGCTTGTGTGCTATCTTGGTTTAGTTGTAAGTATGTGGTTCAAGATTGGAATCTCGGCTACTTTTTGAGTTATTACAGATTATCTATAGAGAAACTGGTATAGTTGGTAATCCAACCAATCACAATCCTCTTTCAGCTTGTATAATTGCACACCCTGTAAATCACCAGCAGAGGGCTACCATCTCAAAATCATTTTCATATTTAAAAAGGGGTGTATTTTTTATATTTATGCTTCCAATATCTTATATTGATAAATTATTATAGGGAAATGCTTAATAAAAATCGATATGCCATTTGTTTTTCCGGGAAGAGCAAAGTGTCGTATAAAACCCATGTTTGCTTTGTAGCACATACAGATTGAACAATAAAGGGTATTAAAGGCTTGGGTGAGGCCAAAATGTTATAACTATGCCAACTTTGATATATTTTTTTTCACAAATATGCCTTTCAGTAAAAAGCAAATCTGTGCATCACTGGACCTTCTTCCAAAAGAGCAATCTATGGATTGAATATTGTGACTGGAAAACACATTGCATTCCTTTTTTGTTCTAGTTTAAGAAAGAATCAGCCAGGAACATTATGACAACAGGTGACCACTTTCTAACAATCAATAAATATTTTTGCTGAATTGTATTGACAAGCATTCTTCTCTAGGTGTGGTTGGCCCACACTTCTCTGTTGTATTTACATGTTGAATGTCATGGCAAATCTCATGAAAAATTTTAATAATACCCTGCCAGAACTATTTCCAAGCTATAGGACCAAGAAGGACATGCGAGATGTATATATAAAATCAAACAGTTTAGACAGAGTGTCTCCCTTTGCAATGCATACGTGTGTGTGCTTTTTTGTGTGAATGTTTGTCTGTATGTGTGTGTGCTAATATCTCCATTGGTAGTATTATTATGTATTGGCTGGCAGAAATATTCCGGACAGAAATCCAAATGCGGACAATTTTCCTTCCGAACAAGGTGTTCGGGGGAGAATAGGTTATCTACGGTATGCACTTCACCAGTTTACTTTTATTTAAAAAAAAATTATTAGAAATATGTCTGTATAATTCCAGGAAACTGAAATCTTGCCATACAATTTAAGATTATTATGTCTTGTTTTTGTGACATCTCATCTCAGAGGTCCTTTAGTTTGACAAAGACAGAGTACATGTATACAGTACATGTTTCCTACCTCAAATGTACTAGTCAGAGGAATGGTCAACGCAAAGTTGCAGGCACTTCTAACATTTTATCATACTATTGTTTATCATATGAGGGTCAGTCAAGTCAATACTATAATATATATGTAATATGTATAATTACAGAATACCCTAGTACACATTAAATGAACACTTCCAGCACAAGCACACAGCTACTTCAGCATGACCTGTTAATATACACAGCAAATCCACATCCCTGTTCACACCAATTCTAACGGACAACTGTCTGTTACTTCTATATATTTGAAATGCTGCCATATTATTTTCTTATAGGACTACTTTACTAAGGAAACAAGTCAAGCAAATAATTAAGATACATTACCTACCATTCTACAAGGCTACAATTTAAAACAGTGGAAATCATGGACAATAATGACCTTGCCAACTAAAGAATCAATCTTGTGCATAATTTGGACATTTCTGGAATAACTTTGCTTACTACATTTAAAAAAAGATGAGCTTATTACATCACAAACCTCTCGTTCAGCATTACGGCTCTACATATTAAAACATGTAAACACCATCTAAAACAATGTAGTCGCCAATGTTAGGCTACTTCAATAGACTAAAATACAACATAGGCTATATCCTATTAATGTACAATGGCAATTGAAATCACTTACAATTTGTCCGTTGTTGTTTTCAGCACTCCATGTCTTCCATGCGCATGGACCTCAAAATCAATACAAAACAAATCATAATTTTATTGATAGTTCTAGGCATGTAGGATTTGCCTTCAGACATTTAGAGCGCAGTAAAGAAACGAAACACCAACAGTATTGCCTTGTCATTGCTTCGTCGCGTTATTACGACATAGCAGTTCTCTGTACAATGAAAGTGACACGGACCGAGGATATAACTTGTCTCGACTCTAGAGGACGGGGTTTTAATCCCACGGAAAGCTTTTCATTTGCTGTTCCAATCCCTCTCGGTGTTCACTAACGGAATTGCCTGAGTAATAGCGCACGAGTTGTGAAAGGTCATCACGCAAGTGCTAGCGAAACGGAATCATGGGATGAAAATGCGACATCACTGCATGCAAACAAAGTCCCTGATAACACACATGATAAGACAATGGTATATTTTTACTTCGTCAGGCAGCCAGTCGAGAGGTGGGGTAGCCTACCTGTGGCTCTATATAACTAAGTGCAAGCGACAGTTATTAATGTGGTGCGTAGGCTGTTGAGACAGACATTTAGCTGTAGGCTGTGGAACCTACATAGGCTATAGCGTACTATGGATTGACATTCTTGTCCGTGCGTTGGCCACTATTTGAAAGCACTTAAAAAGCTGCACATAAAATATTAATCAATGTTTTGGCGGCAAACAGATTCGCCTACTACGAAAAATCTAACTACCATTCACACGCGCACGCACACACACACACAATGCAACAGAAGATGATATAGACTTACGCTTGCAAACAATGTTCTACAAGTGAAACGTATATGCGGGAATATTGCACCTGTTCGTAGAACCTGCTTCACACTGCATGTGTTCCCCATGCCATATTTTCTGTGTGTTTTAGGCAGATCTGTAAACAACAAAACTGTCAATTGTATTTGTTTGCTGTATTTAAAAAATATGCTACCAATGCAAAAGCCTATCGAATAAAATGATATGGGCCATGGGCTCAGTATTCGAGACCACGATAGTGTTATGATGTACATTAAGTCTACCTTAACATTCATATTCAAATGAATACATTAATAAACTAACCCATTACTACTACTGATAATAATTATTTTCATCACTGATTCTGTTTCAACATATTTTAGCGACTACGTTTACTATCGTACTTCTACCACGCACATTTCATGAAAGCACCACTTCCATTACTTTGTGCTTGAACACTGTCTAGAGAACAGTTTGATCTGGTTCATGAGCGGAAATTTAAAGAATGAATGTAGATGCTGACCAGGAATACTCATTGGACTCACAGATTTAGGTTTTCTAGATACTTTTTTGTTCATAAAATTCAAACAAAATTACTGCAGCTTGCGGGAAAAGCTGATACAAATACATTACATTGATGTTTAAAAAAGAGGCACAAATACAGTAAATGTATTACAGATTGCAAATGTTTCACGAAAAGTAGAGTTAAAGGTTTTTCAGTACACTTGACAATATTTTATTACCCAAATGACTGTGCATAACCCATAACCACACAGCAGAAAGGCCGTGAATATGTAGCTAATTTATATTATTATGCTTACAGTGGACTTAGCCTATATTATTGCCAAATATATTAAATAATGCGTTACAATATATTGTTGCCAATATTATATCATATTTTTATTGTCAGGGTAAAAGCATGTCAGTAATAATTTATTCTATTTATTATTTTAAAAGTTACTACTATTTACACAAAACATTAATTGTTTGTTTTAATTCTATTTTACCAATATTTGTACCCATATTGGTTTATTTTAAATAATTCTGGCAGTGTAAATCAAACACCCAATACCCTCAATGGATTCCTTTTAATGTATACACTCCGTGACTAATGAGGGGGCCTCTTCCGTGAACATGACGACTTCAAAGAAAGACTGGAACAGTCTTTCTTTGAATAGGTTTTTCTAAATTTTTCACAACTTGCCAACAGTAACCAATACTTGTAGTTCTGCGTGTGGAAACAAGCCCCACCTGACTTCTGGGCGAAGAGTTCACATCTGAATGATACTTCAAAAGTAGTGTTAGATATGGGACCAGAGGGAGGGAGCCAGTTCATGCATTTTATACCCCAGTTCCTCTAATAAGTTTCCTCCTTGTATAAAACCAAACAAGTTTTTCATGTTAGATAACCAAAAGTGTTCCCTTTTCTCCTATCCAAATGTTTCCCTCTTGTTCATAGTCAAATGTTGCCCCCGTCTACATAACCAAACATGTCCCTCCTTGTACATAACCAAACATGTCCCTCCTTGTACATTACCAAACATGGCCCTTCTTGTACATTACCAAATATGTTCCTCCTTGTACATAACCAAAAATGTCCCTCCTTGTACATAACCAAAAATGTCCCTCCTTTGACCCAACCAAATGTTTCCCTCTTGTACATAACCAAACACTGCCCCCTTGTACATAATCAAATGTTACCCCTTGTACATAACCAAACATTTCCCTCCTTGTACATAACCAAAAATGTCCCTCCTTTGACCCAACCAAATGTTTCCTCTCGTACATAATCAAACACTGCCTCCTTGCACATAATCAAATGTTACCCCTTGTACATGTACCAAACATGTCAATCCTTGTACATAACCAAATAGGTTTCACCCTTGTACATAACCAAACATGTCTCTCCTCGTACATATCCAAATAGGTTTCACCCTTGTACATAACCAAACATGTCCCTCCTTGTACATATCCAAATAGGTTTCACCTTTGCACATTACCAAACATGTCCCTCCTTGTACATAACCAAATAGGTTTCACCCTTCTACACAGCCAAAGTTTTCTCCCTTGTACATAGCCAAACATTGCCCCCTTGTATGAAACCAAACATGTTTTCCAACCAGGCAAACACAATGTGATCCACTCAGAATGCTTGTCAGCTATTAATACTAACCAGCCCCGGTCGCTGTAAACTGACGTAAGGGTTTCTGCACTCAAATGCATTATCATGTTGATCCTGCTGACCTAAAGTAGGTCGCACAGTGGTTGTCGCAGAGCAGGAAACACAACAACCCTGGCGACCCGAGCAGCGACAGAGAGACAAGGTTTAATGAGATTACCCAGGCCGAGTGTGACTGTCTGTCGGTGACGTCTTTTCTCCAGATTGCGCACGCAGCCGTTCAGCCCCGTGGTCACGTGACGAGAGCACTGAGGTTAGGAGTGGGGGATTACTTGGCAGGCCGGGGTGATCGGGTTCGCCTAGGCCGGGGACTCAGAGCGAGTGTTACATGTGCTCTGTATAAAGAAAGAACAGAGATATTACTGTAGGGACTTAGTGAGCTAGAGGGTCAGGATTCCTGACCCCGTTCTATTCTGAAAGGAACACGCTGTCTCTCTGTGTTTCCAATGATATAATAATACATAGGAATCAAATGTTTGCCTGTCATCGCTTTAGGATGGCTCCTGTGCCTCTGTTCCCGATGCTCTTGTAAAATCCTTTGTTGACGGCACTGCTTTTGTTTCTTATAACCGCGAGAATGTGTCTTAATGTGTCTTATGCAGTGGGGTGGGGGTGGGGTGGGGGGTTTAGATGTGCTCAAGGTGGGAGACAAGGTGGGAGACAATGAATGAAGTCGTTATGTCATCGCCGGTCAGGATGATCAGAGTCTCCCAGGCCTAAGACCTGAGTCTTGGCCAGACGTGGTGCTAGAACCTGTGGATTTACGGACTGCTGACACACGCTGCAGGGAAAGTCTACCTTGGAAGCTCCACAAGGCTCTTCTCCGCGTCATCATGTGCCCAAACAGGCAATTATCTCCCTCCATCTAATACAGACATACAGCCAACTGTGGCACGTCCCGTCAGACCTGTGCACTGCCGACAACTGGAGATGCTGTTGCACATTGTTGCATGAGATTGCTGCTGTACATCAATATTTCAGCTTCAATAATTTCACTATTTGTCCATGTAGTCAACGGACAAAATTAAACGAAAAGGGACGATCTAAGGTTTCCGTCTTGATAATTTTCTTGATGTTGAAATGGAGAAACGTTAGATTTTAAGTCTTGTACATACAGCACCTGTTAGGTTTAACCTAACTGGATAATGATGTGGAGAAGAGAAAGTAGGTTTTAACAGTGCATGGACACATACCTCCCAACATGACAGGACACTGCTCCTCCTCAGCTGTTCATTTTACATTTGTGGTGTATGTTAGTTTTTTTTCCCCCTCGCTTTTTGACAATTTCTCTCAACAATTCTTTGATATCCAATTTGTGATTAAGGCTCTGCTTCATTGCATCAACTCTTGACTGACTCGTGACAGTCAGTGTACTCGTGACAGTTAGTGTAGGTATTTGTCTTCCCAAAGCACCTCCATTCTGGTTCTTATTCCACTGATCGCTCAACCTGGACGTTTACCAAACCCGGACAGTGCTGGCCAATTGCACCGCCCTCTTGATAACTTGATAATAATTCCCATTTCCTGTTGCTGCAGGAATATTTTCACATTGTAGGAGGCTGGAAACGACATGGTTGCGCATGAAAATGCGAAACCGCTAGATATTTAGCTGTTTCAATCACGTGAACTCCGACTCTGAGAAGTTGTGAGGTCTGTTGTTAATTGTGGTGTGATGTTTCCCTATATGACCCCTTAACTCCAAGTTGTGTAGAGGCTTTATTTACAGTATACACAGTCACACTAAGCCATGGTTATTGGTAAACACAACCTTCTCGCTGAAGTCTCCATGGCTTCACTATGTAGAGGAAGCCATTGACAGGGCCACTACAAAGCTGCCATTCTCTATTGAATTTTGGCTCCATGGCTACTGCCTATTATATGTGATGAAGGCATTGGTGGGAATGTTTTCATTGGTGGGAATGTTTTCTGAATACAAAAGGTTGCATAACAAGCACCACAGGGTTTCACCTGAAGAATCCATCTGTAATAACTTTCCTATCCACAAACTCCTTGTGGGGTTTGTACATGAGACAACAGATAGGAAAAAAATTTACAGGATTGTAAACCAAAAACGGAAATCCAAGTTCTGAAATTCTTGGCTTTTATGCCCTCTGAGGCAGTTAACAAGCTAGCAATCGAACAGTGCTTCCTTTAGTGTCTGTGCCTCTGTAGAGGGGAGTCCGTTCCGATAATGCACTTCCGTCCTGGAAAGATTATCAGCTGGTAGAGGCACGGCGTAGTCCCCTGCCATGATCTCCAGTCAGTTCAATTCACGGCGCAATAGGTGGACCCGTCCCTATCTTTCCCACGGCTCTTCTGCATAGCCACTCACGAATACACTGCCTCAGAGTGGCCTGCAGAGTGCCGCATGAGAAAAGCTCAATATCAGCTTTGAACATTAGCGATGTGAATGATATTAGTGCTGTTAGTGATATTAGCAATTTTAACGACGCTAGCGATGTTAGTGATGTTAGCACTGATGAACAAAGACATTTGTCCTGCTGTACTTCAGGCTTTAACCACTCCTACATCAGTAGACTATTATATAGTCAGCTTAAAGACACATTATTTATTGTTGTCAGCTGTTAAGACAACCTGATATTAGTTAAGCTCTTATTACTGTAAATTGTATGTAACATTGTATGGTAACATTGGCTCTAAGGCCCTGCACTTGTCCGTTCCACTATAATTTGTCAGGCTGTGGTGTGCCCAGAAATCCCTTAACTTGATCATATTAATAATCAGTCTTTCAGCAGGTTTCTCATGTTCTAGGGGTTTGAACGTTAGAAGGAAGTTAGTTCTGGATTGAATGAGCGACAGTGTTTGAAAAAGAACACAATCTTTCACTTCACGGCTTCTCACAGCCTTAAACCTGGCCTGAGCTTTTATGGTAGAGCTGTGTGTCTGATGTGTCACTCAGGATAATCCAATGCCAACAGATTGTTTCATTTCGGGGGGATATAATGTTTCTGTCACTGCTGGAGAAACACATTTTCTAGTTCTCTAAATCCACCCAGTCAATGGCTTTGTCCTAAATTGCACTGTAGTCTCTGTATTGCAATATATGTGTCAAGGGCAAACACATAGGGCTGTGAACACATAGGGCTCAGAAGTAGTGCACTATGTGGGAAATACGGTCCCAGCTGGGACAGAGACAATGTGAATCTCCTGACCACATGGCCAAGCAACAGGAAAGTCATGGATGATTAGTTGTTATCTTTCCTAGTAAATCTGTGTACTAACCTGAAAATAATCTTAGATACCAAAACTCAGTTATACTCACATACAATCTTGTCATTTGGCAGTCCAAAGCAATCTTGAAATTTAATCTAAATACACAAGCAGAACTGAGTTGGTAACAAATCTTACTGCACTTTTATTTTTGTTTATTTATTATTTTGAAGAAGACTATTCTCAAAAAAGATAAATTAAGGGTTTTTACTTAGTCATGAGACTGAAGTTGACAAAGATCGCTTTCTGTGTATTCATTTAATCATGTACATCCTTTAAATTGATTATTGATGAACAAGATATTTTAGATGCTGGGAAGGGAGCTTGATGCATTTTTTCAGAGACTGAAGACAACCAGGCATACAAAATCTTAGGTAAATCCTCATACACCATGTAAAAGTACAAATGCATACAATACCGAGAAGAAAAATAGCTCTGACAGTGACAGTTTACAGGTTCACATTCATTATTGTACTCGCAAGTGACTTGACCACCCACAGTATCTCCAGGCTTGTGACTACAGCCTCATAAAGGTCACAATTAGTTATGTTTAAGACAACCAAAACACAGTGGACAGGCAGCAAACTAGCCAATGTGTCTTAACTTTGCTAGTCACCATATCCTCACACAGATCCCACACAATCTATAGTTCATGCCCATACTGTAGCTTCTGCAGGTTGAACCCAGTCTACAGCACCATTCTGCAGGTTGAACCCAGTCTACAGCACCATTCAGCAGGTTGAACCCAGTCTACAGCACCATTCTGCAGGTTGAACCCAGTCTACAGCACCATTCAGCAAGCTGAACCCAGTCTACAGCACCATTCAGCAGGTTGAACCCAGTCTACAGCACCATTCTGCAGGTTGAACCCAGTCTACAGCACCATTCAGCAGGTTGAACCCAGTCTACAGCACCATTCTGCAGGTTGAACCCAGTCTACAGCACCATTCTGCAGGTTGAGCCCAGTCTACAGCACCATTCTGCAGGTTGAACCCTGAGGTAGCTCAGATTAAAGTATCATCCTTATCATAGACCTCATAAAAGAGCCAACCATATATGAGTCACCCATCACCCTCTGGTGGGGTTATCCCAGGTAAAGCAAAACTTGGCCCACCGTGCCGTAGAGGGGAGGAGGCTAACATCAGACCACAGACTGACAATACAGGGCACACAAATAACTCATAGGGTTGACAGATTGATCAGGTACCAGTAACATTTTTAAACGAGCTCACAGACACTCTGGGTCACCACAGGACTCCGTGGACTCCCTCACCCTGGAAGCAATGGCACGGGGAAATCAAACGTTTTGGAAGCCCCATACAAGCAAACAAATCATCGAAATGAACTGGAGCCTCAGTTTAATAGGGTTTCACCATAGCTGTATACCTCGTTCGGTTTAACACTGGTGGTAGATTGTGCAGATTGAAGACATTCATAAACAAGACCCTGATAAAAGCCAAGACTGAAAGCAAATATTTATCACCTAATTCGAGACTTGGCTCGTACATGCTTGAGGGATCTCTCTGCATATGAGGCTTTTGTATACATCTTTGTGTGTTGTGTGTGTGTGTGCATATTCGCGCTTGTGTGTTTGGCATATGGTGTTGTTCACCTTAAACAGCCTCTATTTGTTGTTTCCAGTGTCATTTTGGCCTCTTGCCAGGAGGACCCAGTCATAGACGAGCTCTGAAATACACTACCACAGAGGTCCTTGAAGTGTCTCCCCCCAGAAACCTGCAGAGATTTAGGTGGTGGTCTGGCCTGCTCCCGGCCTGGCTGTGGTAGCTCATATTGCTCAACACTTTCTCTGTCATTTGTCACACATTGTCGTGAGCTGTCAAAGATGCACGTAACAAATGCCTAGCATTCTGTTTACCAAACTGATGTGTTGGCTTTGTGGTTTGTCTGTGTTTTTGTATGTAATTGACTTTTATTCGTCATTCATGTAAACTTCCTTTGGGTGACTCGCCTTGTTAGAACTCAAAGGCAGGAGGATATTTCAATATCTAATTTGAAGTGATTTACCAGACCAATGTTGTTGTATCCTTGCCTGTACTTAAAGAAAAAAAACACACTTGTCAAACACCAGTAAGACAATGGCATGATGGTTTTAAGAGGCCTGCACGGGGGTGGTTGCAAATATTTTTTTCACTCTAAAGAGTGACCTCTTTGAACTCATAGTATGGAGCCAGACACGCCCAGGGACACACAATAACATTACTGTATGTCCCATAAACCCCCTCTCTGCACTCAGTGATGACAGGCATGCATTGTCCCACTGCAGAACCAGAACAGTCCTTCTTTTGTGCTACAAACACTCACGTCTAGAGCAAGGTCAAGGAACCTTTAAGAGCTTCAAGACATTCAATCATGTCAACAACATCATAGCCCTCTACTATTAAGAGAATTTGTTTTATGGAAAAGACGACCATGACCGGTGACGTAGTGGAGGCTAAATCCAAGTAAATAACAATTTACCAACCTTTTCTTTGCTTACCCACCAGACTTTTCGCAGAAAAATACATTGAAAGTATAGAGGAGTGTTAGTGCAGTACGGCAACCAGCGTTGAGAGTTTACCTACCTGTATTATTTACCACAACTACCACTGGTGGTAAATAGTGGTTTGTGATACATGTTATTATTTAAACAGCAAAGTAAAACTTGTACTTTTTTATACTTTATTCCTGTGCTCATTTTAAGTAGGAGGTTCTATTTTAGAGAGCACTGCCTGTTGGAAATCTTTTCCCCAATCACTCACTCACTCGCATGTTCCCTCCCTCCACAATTCCCCTCCCTCCCTCCCTCCCTCCCTCCCTCCCTCCCTCCCTCATCCCTCATTCTCCACAGAGCCTGTATCAGCACCCCAGGCTCTGGTGTCACTTTGCGATGACAACCTCACACATCTACCCCGCTGAGCGGGGCCCTTGAATCTTCAACAGAACTCTGTCTTCCCCTCCGACAGGGCCAGGAAAGACAAAGGGGTGAAGTCACAGTATGCTACAACAGCAGAGTAGGCGCTGACAGAGAAGTGGCACTGACCAAACAGAAATGTTTCACAGAGTTAGAGCCTCAGAGGATGTAAAACTATAATAAAAAAATATATTTCCACCCAGAAATGATATGACTCTCTGAACCATTCTAATGTTATATATAAAGATGACCCACACCTTTTCCTCACCAGTAGGCTACGCCACTTATAGCGGTTTCTGACTCAATACATATTCAATGTTTGATCTCACCCTGCATGTTGGAATGCTAGATCTGAACAAAGGAAGGAAATCATCAATCAAACGTGTCAAATGTACAATTGATTTGAGCAGAACCTCCAGCTGACCCACATGATTTCAAAGAAAGCTCATGTGGCTGAGTTAACACACTTACCGTAAATACCGGGGTTGACTAGGCTATCGCTCTGCTAAAAGGTACCAAGCAGCGATTGAGACCGAAAAGATGTTGATTATGCCAGTGAAAGGGAGTGCAAAGGTACATCATATAAATTGTATACACAGTCAGACTCGATATCTACTCGTTTCAGATCATTGAAAACCTTGTATCGAGACATCATCTACAACCTGTAGGGTTTCAGGCTATGGCTGGCTGACTGTGGGCCCAAAGCATTGAAACAGTTGGTGAAAGGATGCTCTGCCCTTGAGCTCTGCCCTTGTCAATCTGCCTTGAGCATAGCACCTAACCCTTATTACTCCTGGGATTGTGAAAATCCTGGGATCCAGTGACTCTCCCCCTAGCCC
>JACXGI010001070.1:31272-69191 GCA_016801175.1 Esox masquinongy | reverse complement strand
ATCTCTAGATTGAAATCTACTTTTTATTTGACTTGGGGCCCCTGCACTCTAAGGATTTCTCAGGGGAAGAATATGTAAAAAAAAAAAATGCATTTCCATTTTACACCAACACTCTTTTACCATATTTATACTGTACATGTGTATATAGGACAGGGCAAAAAAGCATAGTTTAACCATTGATTATAATCTGTTCTGTCTGCATGCGGTGTCCACCTTTGTTTACTTGAAAGGCGTTGAACCCCAGTCTGCACAACGGGAATGGTGCTGGTCCCAAACAATGCATTATTCTCATCACTGTGGACAGATGCAATGGGAAGACTTTTTTTTCCCGAACCCTCAAGGGGTTGATGCAATCAAGAAAATCAAGGAAACCACTCTGTCCCTCGAAAACTCAATCACAAATGTGGGCGCACACGGACACCCCCATGCATGTACAAGCAAACACACACACACACACACACACACACACACACAAACACTCTTTACCTGGCAATCCGGTCTATGGACTTGGCCTGGTCAGGAAGCGCTAATGAACTTATTAATGACGGGCATGTGTGCTGTGGTACCGCGCAAACCCCGGATCCGTGGGGCAGCTGGTAGCTCCTACTCAGCCTGGGTTAGTGGTGATTAATAGTGAGACAGAGAGGGAGAGGGAAATCAAAAGTGTGTGTGTGTGTGGGGGGGGGGGGGGCTAGGGGGAAGATGAGGCCTTTCACCAGACTCTGTGACATGCAACACCAGGCCTGTGTCCCCAAAAACTGGGCCACACATCGGCAGGCTCAGAGAGATGCGATCAGTGACCAACTGTGAAATACTGTGGTTGGTATATAAATGACTGTGTTGCCTGACGACTCTAACTGGATTTTTCTGCTGCTCTATTGTTTTCCACATTCATCACTTCGAGACTGCTTCCTTTAAAGTTGTACGACACCCAAAATGAAGGGTGTCGTACAAATCAAAATCATTATCGATTGGATCGTCTCTAACCAATCAGAGTATCAAAGCCAATTAATAATTTTCTAAACAGCACTTTGCCCATGTGTGTTCAGGCTCTGGCCCCAACCAATCGGTTTCTGTGGCCAACCACAGTGATTAAAATGTGTTTGCATTCTATTAATTGTGAGATCCAGACTCAGTTTTAAGAACAAATGTTTGTGTGTGCGGCGTTAGGCAAGTAAATAAGTTTGGATAGACAGGCAAGTCTATATGCAGACAATGAGTTCAACCTTGTCTCCGCATGTGTTCTCAGAACCACAGAGCACCATTATAGTGAGCATGATTAACATGGATCAGGTAGACTCTCATTTGCACGTTTCCCCCCACTGCTAAACGACACACCAAATCAGCCCTCCATTATTATTACCGTGAATCGCCATTGAGGTGGGAGGAAACCGCCTCAATAATGTCACTGGACATTTCTGCCAAGACGGAAGCAATTAAGATGGCGGAATGACTGGAGGACAGTTGGAACTCCTAGCCAGATCTGCTCATTTGTTGGAGGTGTTTGAGGCACGAGCTCCTGCTTAACTCACTATGTATACTTGTGTAATAGCTCCCCCTAGTGGGTCTTTTTGATAAAACCTGTTATATAATAAAGGTTTTTAAATACAGGTTGTCATAAAAATCTTATGCAAAAAACTAAATGGCCATTTAAATACAAGTGATGAGGTAATATTCTACAATTATTTTATTGGTTGTCTTTAATATTTCAAAATATTGTGTATAATATATAAAATTGTAGAACACAAATATTGCTTAAATTAGATTAAACATTGCAGAATAAAAAGAAACAATCTACTAGGTGGATTTCAACGTTAAGACATTGCTGACACCTGGGAGATCTTACAGCACCTGGATGTGCCACACACATCATTCTTTGTTTTACATTAAAGGTCAGGTCCCTGGATATGACATGATGGCCTAATTAGTAGAATTGCAGGAAATTTGATTTAAAACTGAAAAATAAAAGACAATAGAATTGAAAATGTTTCCCCATGCACCATGGTGAAATGACACGGTAAAACTCCAGATGCAACAGTCTGGCCCTGAGAGGAACACAAACAAAATCTGACCACAAAGAGTTTTTAAATAAAGTATTAAATAAATATTAGAAATGGTATGTTTAGTATTTGCATTGGTAACAACATATGTATGACATTGATTCAAATTGATCTTAGTTGAATTGTTTTGAATTGATTTGAATTATGCTGGGTTAATGTACTATTCAGAATTAGGAAATGTTTGACTTGATGCTGTTTAAATTCGATGGTTCATCAACCTGAAAGTATGGGTCAAGAAAATTTGTAATATGTGATTCATTTTCATTCATGCAGCAATTACAAACCTAAGATAACTTTAGTCATGGTTAGTTAAATATCGATGTTACTAATCAGTGGGGGTGGAAATGGTTATTTTTAATTTAGAAATTTCCTTTAGTTAAAATACTTTTACAGTAGATACTGGCATGCCCTGATTACGTCCATTAATTTTTAGCCAATGGTGGCTAAAGTGAGCTGACGTTTGTAATGGCCATTTAAAGGAAACAAAATAATGGATTATTGTTTAATTTGGCCCATATGAATATTTCATGGTCAGGATCTAATACAACATTTTAAGAAAGAAAAATGTTCACCTGCCAAATTGAACAAATGATGAAGTTGGACATTTCTGAGGTTCCTAGTTCTGGGGACCTTCTGAGCATTGGATTCTAGTTCCAGTAAAATTCTGCATCCTGTAGGGTGTCGAAATTTAACAATATGATGTTAGCACAACTTCAGATTCCACACAGAAGTATTCGAAAATAAACAAATTCATGAGACCAGCGCGTTGCTAAAGAATGTGACTAGTGGTCAGGATATCAAGTTATAACTGGCTGCAGATTTTTTTAAACTCTCAACTGAATAGAATCACAAACAGTTCTAGTATGTTTTCATAGAGTAGTTTGCTAAAATCCATTATGATTGTGTTCATATTTCACTAAGACGGTGAAATGTCTGTGCTGCTACCATTCACACTAAATGTGGATGCCGTTCTGTGGTTAAATAGTAGCCCAAAGAGTGACAGGATATTAGAATGCCACTTTCCTAACCTTGTACTGATTGATTGAATTACATTCTGAAAGTCTGAATCAACCCCAACCCAACATCTCCTACAACAGTTGAGCCACTTAGTTTCTTAAGCTGTTATTGCAGTGGGCTAAGTGACAAATAGACAAATTTCTGTTCCCTGTGGTGACTATTCAGAAATGCTCAGTAGTCCCCTCTAGTGATTTCCCAACATCTAGTCAACTTGTAGCCAAAAAATGGAGCAAAGGTCTAACATCAATCCATCTTTACATAAAAAAACAAGAAAAAACAGCCACACCTAGTTGTCCCTCCAGCGTTTAAAAAAAATGTTTAATAACCTTTATTTGTCTCTGTAGATAGATTGGTGTAGTAAAGCTGCGTTTATTGACTCACTCAGCATTATGTCTTGTCACGCAAAGGTACAATTTAACACAATGTTATTTAGCCCAACGCATTTACAGGTTCAACTTGAACCCATGTAAAGGTTTTCACATTTGACACTTTATATTAATTTAACAGATGCTCTTATATAAAATAAATTGTTTCATCAAGTTTTAAAGAGTTATTGATCACATACACATTGTAGTAGATGTTTTCATGGATGTAGCCAAATGCTTGTTTCAGCCTCTCAACAATACAGTTGATTCAATAAAGTAACTATAACCTTTAAAAGAAAGTGTATAAATGAGAAGTGTTATAAAAATACATTCAAATAGATAATTCCAGATAATACTCTGCAAGTATTATTTTTTTCAGGAAATATAACTCAATGGAAAGTGGCTATGTTCAGCACCGGTGTTAAAAATGAACATAGACAGAATAAGCATTAACAGAATGTATGTATGCATGTACTGTATGTACATGTGAGCAGGGCCATAGCGAATGTGGGTAAAGGTAGGTACATTTCATGGGGCCCATGGCTTGGCAGGTCTCACTGATCTTTATAATGTCAGTTTTGTCTATAAGTAAGGGGGCCCAGGCATATATATTTTTTCAGGGGGCCCAGGATTCCTGGTGATGGCCCTGAATCTGCGTATATGTTTCTGTGCGCGTGTTTGTATGAGCCTAGTTTTATAAAAAAAACTTATAAATGTGTCCCCTCATGGTTTTATAGCTGTTCCCACAAGTAAAAAGCTTATTTTCAGTTTAGTTTAAGGTTTAGGTTTGGGGTTAGGTTAACTTCAGGCATATGATGCCCTTGTACTGTCTTGTTCCGTCTTTGCTGAATCGTAGCAGTCTGAAAAAAAGCCCACGGCTCATTTGGCTGAAGGCCAGGATGATCTTGAGGTCCTGCTATGGTGCTGTGTGGAGTAAATGTCCTGGAGGGCAGGCAGTGTGACCCCCATGGAGTGTTGGTTTGACCTCCCCACCCTACCGCAGAGCCACGCGATCATAGGCGGTGCGATTGTTGTACAAGTCGGCTATGTTGTACCACGCAGCTATGCTGTACCAGGCGGCTATGTTGTACAAGTCAACTATGCTGTACCAGGCGGCTATGCTGTACCAGGCGGCTATGTTGTACCAGGCATCTATGTTGTACAAGTCGGCTATGCTGTACCAGGCAGCTATGTTGTACCAGGCGGCTATGTTGTACAAGTTGGCTATGCTGTACCTGGCGGCTATGTTTTACAAGTTGGCTATGCTGTACCAGGCGGCTATGCTGTACCAGGCGGCTATGTTGTACAAGTCGGCTATTCTGTACCAGGTGGCTATGCTGTACCAGGCAGCTATGCTGCCTGACGTTATCCTCTTGATGGTGCCTCTGTAGAGGTTTGTGAGGGCACGTGCCATATTTCTTCAGCTGCCTGAGATAGAAGAGATGCTGTATTATCTTAACCATAGTGTTGGTGTGCCTGGACATTCAGGGCATCCATGTTTTACCAACCGCGCTACATGTCAATTTTATATGTAGTTGCGGTTGTCAGCAGATATACTGATACACATACAAGGATTCAACATTGTAAAAGACTACAGACTCTTTCTATAAGACTACAACTCTGAGGCCATTACTTCCTGCTCGGCCATAGTCCCTCGCCTCCGCTCTGCTGTTTTTTTTAATAATCATTGTCCCAGTAGACTGTATACTACTGGCTAGGTGGCTAACTAACTTTACAGTAAGTAACACAGTGGCTTGTCATCATGATTTGAAGGATTCATTTTTGAAACTGATCTTACATTGATATTGAACCATACATGTTTCAACCGGAGTAGCCTACTATACAATGGATTTGAATGACAGTTGTACATGGATATATAAAACATTTCTTGCCAGGTCAAAAAACTTTTTCAAATACGAATTGAAGAATGTATTTACTGATCGCTTTTGGACCACAACAGGACCTAAGTGACAATTAAATAATTACATTTTATTGATTTGTGACTTTCTAAAAAATCAGTGGGAATTTACTGCTTATTTTGGTTAGGTTAAGAAGCTAACTATTGAGATCTGTGCTAGTATTCTAAAGTAAACTATGTAGCATACTCTTTTTACATACACCGATCAGCCATAACATTATGACCACCTGCCTCATATTGTGTAGGTCCCACTTTTGCCATCAAAACAGCCTTGACCTGTCAAGGCAAGGACTCCACTAGACCTCTGAAGGTATGCTGTGGTATCTGGCACCAAGATGTTAGCAGCAGATCCTTTAAGTCCTGTAAGTTGTAAGGTGGGGCCTCCATGGATCTGACATGTTTGTCCAGCACATCCCACAGATGCTCGATTGGACTGAGATCTGGGGAATTTGGAGGTCAAGTCAACACCTTAAACTCGTTGTTGTGTTCCTCAAACCATTCCTGAACTCATGGTAACATCCACATGAATGGCAGGACCCAAGGTTTCCCGGCAGAACATTGCCCAAAGCATCACATTGCCTCTGCCGGCTTGCCTCCTTCCCATAGTGCATTCTGTTGCCATGTGTTCTCCAGGTAAGTGACGCAAACGCACCCAGCCATCCACATGATGTAAAAGGAAATGTGATTCATCAGACCAGGCCACCTTCTTCTATTGCTCCGTGGTCCAGGTCGGGTGCTCACAAGCCCATTATACTGTAGGTGCTTTCAGCAGTGGTACATGGGTCAGCATGGGCACCCTGACTGGTCTGCGGCTACGCAGCCCCATACGCAACAAACTGCAATGCACTGTGTGTTCTGACACCTTTCTGCCAGTACCAGCATTATCTTTTTCAGCAATTTGAGCTACAGTAGCTCGTCTGTTGGACCAGACAACACGGGCCAGCCATCCCTCCCCAAGTGCATCAAAGAGCCTTGGCCGCCCATGACCCTGTTGCCGGTTCACCGCTTTTCCTTCCTTGGACCACTTTTGACAGGATATTGACCACTGCAGACTGGGAACACCCCAAAAGGGCTGCAGTTTTGAAGATGCTCTGACCCAGTCGTCTAGCCATCACAATTTGGTCCTTGTCAATGTCGCTCAGATCCTTACGCTTGCCCATTTTTCTGCTTCTAACACATCAACTTTGAGGACAGAATGTTCACTTGCTGCCTAATATATCCCACCCACTGACAGGTGCCATGATAACGAGATTATCAGTGTTATTCACTTCACCTGTCAGTGGTCATTATGTTATGGCTGATCGGTGTATGTCCGCTATGAATTCTGGAACTTGGGGCATTTTATGAACAGACCAGGAAGTAGATTCTAGTGTAAAATTCCAATTTACTTGTTCGAGATTGTGTTGACGATTGGGTTTTTGATGACACAAATGAATCATTGCTAACATTAGGAATTAATACATTAAGTGGTTATGCTGTAGTGAAATGCCCCTTTAAGTTGAGTTGTATGTAGCCATGCTGTCCTGGGTGAACAGGGAGAGCAGTAGGAGGCTGAGGGTCAGTGTTGAGGGGTCAGTGTTGAGGGGTCAGTGTTGAGGGTCAGTGTTGAGGGGTCAGTATTGAGGGTCAGTGTTGAGAGTCAGTGTTGAGAGTCAGTGTTGAGGGTCAGTGTTGAGGGGTCAGTGTTGAGAGTCAGTGTTGAGGGTCAGTGTTGAGGAGTCAGTGTTGAGGGTCAGTGTTGAGGGACAGTGTTGAGGGGACAGTGTTGAGGGCTCAGTGTTGAGGGTCAGTGTTGAGGGGACAGTGTGGAGGGTCAGTGTTGAGGGCACAGTGTGGAGGGTCAGTGTTGAGGGGACAGTGTGGAGGGTTAGTGTTGAGGATCACTGTTGAGGGTCAGCCTCCTGGAGGTCATGTCACTGGGCCATCAGGAAGTGAGGGATCCAGCTGTGCAGGGCTGTATCCAGCCCCAGGCCTCAGCTTCACAATTAGCTTTGAAGGGCCTATGGTGTTGAAAGCTGAGATGTAGTCGATTAAACAACATTTGAGGTGGGCAGGTGCTCAGTGAAGAGCTCTGGGGTTTGTCTGTCAGATGTTTCTACCTCCCTCTTCGCTGTACCTTCGAGTCTCCCTCCACCCAAGGTAATATCAAACTGAAGATGTGGAAGGCCAGCTGCCAAGAACTGAATATTTGGAAGGCCAACTGCCAAGAACTAAAGGTGTTGAAGAGCCAACTTTCAAGAAATTCCAGATCCTTAATTTTTTTTCTATTGTCATATCTGTTTACATTAAGTGAATCCAATGTAATCTAGTAGTATGTGTCTGTCTATCTTGCCTGTCTGAATTTGGGGGCGTGGCTTATTGTTGCTTGGATATTACTGTTCTCTCTCCTTCTCAGGACTGAACAACTCATGTTGCCTAGGAACAAGCATCATCCAGACCATTTACTCCTTTAAAGAGTGCCATCAATATTGCCATTACAGTTTGACTGGGCCAAGCGCTCCCGGAACAGTTTTCCAGGTGATAAAGTTCTATGCAGCATGTTGATGATGGGGTTATCTGTGGGTGGTAATCATTTTGCTCGGTCACCTTGGCATGCTTGAGGACTAGAACAATAGTGGACACGTTGAAGCAGGTCGGCACAAAAGATTTGTAAAGGGAGGACTTTAATATGACTGTAAACATTCCTTCTAGTTAATTCTGCACATGCTCCCGGGATGCAACCAGGGCCACCAGCCTGGTGAGGGTTAACATATTTGAATGTCCGAGTCACGCTGTCCACAGAGAACACGAGCCCTCTGTCCACATTACCAGAGGGGGTACATACCACAGGCTCTGTGTTGTTTTCCTCTAGTCATACGAAGAAGGGTTGCCAAGAAGTGAGGCGTCAATGTCTGTGAGCCAGCTGGTTTTCCCCTTCATGATCCTTTATTGCCTGTTCCTGACACATCCTTCTTATGTCTGACCCATTGAGTTTTGATTACTTGTACTGACCTTTAGCCTCTTTCATTGGTTTGTGAAGATCAGCCGACCCACCCAATTTCAGCCATAACGCACCGTGGTTGCCATATCGTTGCCATGGTTGAATGGTAGGCGTGTTCAGTTTTTTGAATACGTTTTAAATGACTTTAAATGTACTTTGAAAAGGCACGTATTGTTTTTTCATCTGAAGTGATATTTTTTATATCTAAAGCGATAGATTGCATTCTGTTAATGCGGTCTCTCGTTTTTTCTGTGTGGTGTGAACGAGCCCTATCCTTTATCGATGCTGGGCCAATGCCCCTGTAAGAACCTCCTGGCCCAGAGATGCAATACAGGGCCCTTGTTCAAGGGAAGTGCGGGGTGCTGTACCCCATATCCCGCCCAGCGGTTTCCTTTTCCATTTTACTTCACTTTTCCTTCTGTTAGTAAAATTCCATGCTTTGGGCCTTCCATGGCCCAGAACACTAGAACTGTGTCCATTCCTGTGTATCTCCCTGTTCCAATTAATAAAACATTTTAGGCAATTTCTGTAGATTTTAGGGAAGGTCTGTCTTTGATTTGTTTGCTCTGTCTCCATCTACTGAGATTATTCAGAACTTCCTTTTGACTTCCACCTCATCTTCTCTTTCAAACCATTACACAACAACCATAGATATCTAACATACATTTCAACAAATTACAGAGGATAAATATTGCAACATCTAATATAAAACATGTCCCCTAATAACTTTAATGTATGAAAACACAAAGACATAATGACATGTCTTATAAAATGTAATGAATGACAATGTCATTAAAGACATCTGAATATCAAATATGACTGCCAGGATCACACTGACCACCCGCTAGCTGAAATATATCGCTCAAATCATTTTATCACTTGGTTAAGAAATGATTTATCTCTCCGGCAAAAATAGGCGCCAACCCTGTACATTAGGGAGTCATTAGAGATATGTTTTCAGTCAAAATTAGTATTAAAGAAATACTAGTTTATTGCTTTGTTTTGCACAGTATTAAAGAGAACCTCGTTGTCCACAGACAGTCCTATCTGCCACTTCCTGTGAGCTTTGTGTCCATGCGTGTCGCTGCCAATGATTCAGTGCTAGCTACAAATTTTACTGAATTCCAGTAAGTAACATTAGACAGCTTTCCTGGTCTTAACGGGAAATCACTCGATGGGGACCAAGATTATAACCTCTGTAAACCGCTGGTCAATGGAAAAGTCTTAATCCACTCATAGCCAACCACTCCCTGGTGAAACATTGGCTTCAGCAGATACGGAGGTGGCCGATTTGACCATAAAGGAAATAAATTCAGTGAAGAAGAAATAAATTCCCAAAGGAACAGTATGTTTGGAGCCACTGGTGTTTCTAGCCTCAGTTCCTGGCGGTCACCTAATACAGTATGTGCTTCTGTATTTATTTATTCATTTCAACAGAGACTAAATTAGGTATTATCTAAACAAATCGTTTCTGAGCTGTCTTTAGCACCCCCTGGTTTCAAAAAGTTACTAAGGCATTTGCAGTAATGCATACATAGTTATACTGAATCAACTAATGATTAATTCCAGCTGGAACCGGAATAAATTTACTTGAGTTCCTGCAGCAAAGGACCTCAAGAGGGCCTCTGGAATAGAAACATAGCAACATATTCCACGTGAACATAGGCCTACCACACTGTAGGGCATCCTAATTCCCTGGTCATCCTCAAGCATGATAAGTGCTGATGACGACCGGTTTTACACTTTAGGGTGGCCTCTTACTAATTGTTGAAAGACCAGGCCTACAAACAAAGCTGTCCTATTAATTCTCAAAGAAAACAGTTGAAGTGAACTCATGTACCACAGTGAAATAAAACCAAATAAATGCCTTTCATGTCGAACAGTTTCAGTTTATAGCTGGGTTACGCTATGGCTGAAAATGTCATTGTCATTTCTGTGGCAGCTGAGGTAATGGCTGCAGTGAAGCCTTGAAGATGTGTCCCTTACAGAGTCCCTCTCTGCTGTTGTCACCTCGGCCACACACTGTAGAATAACAAGACGGATATGGCAGACTGAAAAATGTTCTAACTAACCAAGGACAAGAAGATATGAGTGGAGTGGAGTCGTTGCGGCAACCACAGACAAACTTCAACAACGGAACGCAAATGTACACTTTGACCTTCTTTCACCAAAAACCCCAGAATTCTTCCTGCTTGAAGTTCCACTGGAGTTCAACGTTTCTGCGGGGGTGTCTGGGTCATTCTTCCGTCGGCACAGAAAACTGTCCACTTCTGAGCTTCAGTCTCACACGGGTTAAGGGAATGCCAGGGCAGGAGTACAGAGAAGGAAGGACAGGAGGACACAGAGACGGACAGACAGATAAACCACAGGAACCCAAACTGGTTCGAGTTTAAATAACAGTCATTTTTCTAGGGAAGTCAAGCTCAATATGACGCACCATTACCGAAACACAACAAAGCAGCTTTTCGTCGACTAACAAACACTGAGAGAGGGACGTGGGGTTCAGCAGAGGCCAGCTATAAGACGGGCCCTGAAAAATAGTGTGTGTTGAATAAAAATGGTAGCCGCAAGACATTGGCTTTTCTAGGTCTTGTCCCAAAACTAAACACAAAATCCTGTGACAAAAGTGCAGCATTCACTCAACTGTAGAGGTTAGAATCTTTCCATGGCCTGACTGAAGTGTCGTCAGGTTACTGTTGTGAGCTCTCGGACAAACAAGCAGGCAGTGTGTAATGTATCCCACTAAACATTCCTTTGTGTGTGAGGCCCTGAGGAGGCAGAGCTACTCTCCTGGCCTAAGACAGACACAACAAAGGGCACCTGTGTTTGACAGGTAGCGCCATGCCAAACCTGAGGCAGCAGAGAACACAGTCACTGGGTCTCGGACACACACTAGGACACTCTAGAGCTGCAGAAAGGACAAGAGAAACACCTCAGCCAATACTGTTGGTCTGACGCACAGTGCCGCCCTCAGATAGACTACTGTGAATTACGGCACAGCACCAGGGCTAAGCATAGGAGTAGGTGTTTTGTCCTGCCAGTGTTCCCTGCGCAGCATTTCATAACAGGTTATAACCTGCGGAGTGTGGCAATACCGTAGCATGAGAGCTAGATTAATCATGAGAAATGTTTTCTGAAGTTGACTTGTTAAACGATGCAATATAATGCCCCTGTGCTTTCAGGGTAGCATAGGCTAAGTCAGGAAATACTGGTTGTAGTTTCTCAACACCGCGGTAATACATTAGTCCAATACTCACACTGTTGCCTCACTGCCAACCCAACAATGGGCATGTGAGGAAATAACAGTGGCCCTGTCTGCTGGGATACCATGGCTGTATGTTTGATGTTATCATTGTGTTTGAAAGAACCTTGTGGCGGTGCCAAGAAAGAAAACCACAATCTTATATCTGAAGATAATCAGCCATGTTGGTATTAGAACCTTAAAAAAGCCAAATACAATGTAAAAGAAAAAGAGTGAGAATCAATAATGGACAAAACATGTTAAACTGAGAGGGTAAAGACAGAAGTGACAGAGTGCAAACTCTAAGCTGAAACGAGCCCACCTTTATTAAATACCGGCGCGTATTTGAATGTACTTGACCTAGCACAGTACACATCTCTATTCTACAGAGCACCCAGAGTGCACAGTATTTCTATGGCGCTATTGTCATCCAATACACACAGAACGTATCAGTGTGACAGCGTTTGGAATTGCAACACACTATCAACAGAAGGCACAGGACTGGGGAGAACACGTCTGGTACATTACTGGGATTCCAACTGATTTCTCAATGAACTGAGGCTGTAGTTTTTCAAGTGACTACGCTTCAACGACCTTCTCCCTCTCAATGAACTGAGGCTGTAGTTTTTCAAGTGACTACGCTCCAACAACCTTCTCCCTCTCAATGAACTGAGGCTGTAGTTGTTTAGGTGACTGTGCTTTAATGACCGTCTCCCTCTCAATGAACTGAGGCTGTAGTTTTTCAAGTCACTACGCTTCAACGACCTTCTCCCTCCCAATGATCTGAGGCTTTAGTTTTTCAAGTGACTATGCTTCAACGACCTTCCCCCTCTCAATGAACTGAGGCTGTAGTTTTTCAAGTCACTACGCTTCAACGACCTTCTCCCTCTCAATGAACTGAGGCTGTAGTTTTTCAAGTGACTACGCTCCAACAACCTTCTCCCTCTCAATGAACTGAGGCTGTAGTTTTTTAGGTGACTACGCTTTAACGTCCTTCTCCCTCTCAATGAACTGAGGCTGTAGTTTTTCAGGTGACTATGCTCCATTGACCTTCTCCCTCTCAATGAATGGAGGCTGTAGTTTTTCAAGTGACTACGCTCCAACAAACTTGTCCCTCTCTCTGCAGGGGGCGTCAGGAATGGACAGGCTTTAGGTGTGCTTGAATGAACTGGAGACAGATGGGGATGGAAACATTACCTGTTTGAATTGGATGCAAATCAAACAAAGTGCACAGGGCTATGGTGTGGGAGGGATAGAAGGAATAGAGAATGGGTGACCCAGTCAAACAGCAAACACCACAGCTGTTCAGAGGGAGAGGGCCAGTGTGTTTGTATGTGTGTGCATGTGACTGTGTGTGTGTGTTTTTGTTTAATTATAATTGTTAAGACCAAAAATCCCCATAAGGATAGTAAAACATGCAGTTAGGAACTGGTTAGGGTTAAAGGTGGGTGTTTGGGTTAAAGTTAAGTAAGAAGAAGAATAATTTGCCTAAATAATCCCCAGAAAACAGTCAAACTTGCGTGAGTGTGTGTGTACAAATTCAAGGCCGCACCCTAAGTCAACGCAGTCTGTTTAGTTTTTGCAGGTATGTAAACTCATGACTCCCATTCATTTGATGGTTCCATAACGTTTGCCCAAGGAATGAAAAGGAGATGAAAGTTAGCAGCATGGTGACCTACCTGGCAATATTCTCTGAAATAAATCAATGATATATTTGCCACCCAGTAATATTCAAAACATAATATGAAAGTTGTTTTGTTTTCATTAACAATACCATAACAATACCATACTGATTTATAACTTGCAATGATGACACAACTATGCTTTAGCTCAATAGTTAATAAGCCCATTCATATTGCCCATTCATATTGCCTCTGTCATGTCTGAAAACAAATACAATCAACTAGAAGTTAAATAAGATACCTATGGAAGTAAAAAGAAACAACAACAAATAATAACATTATCGTGTTACAGACAAAATAAATAAAAAAAACATAAACATATTTTTAGTTTGTCTGTTCTAAACGTTTCTCTCATATCCTCTGGTTTATTAACAGAGATAGAAGAAATAGGCATTAGTTGTATTTTCTCAACTGCTTATAATGCTCTTAAAGATGTATGCCATATGTCTGTCCGGTTTTATTGTGAATGTGAATTTTACAGATCCATTTGCAGACCCGCAAATTAATGCGGTAAATGTTTTTTGGGATAGCTGCAATCATTTTTGTTTTGTTTTTTAAAGAACAAACTCACATATGACTACATTTAGTGATTTCTGCCCTTGTCTGCTATTAGATAAACTGGCCCCCGCAGCATATGAAAACATGGGTAAATGATCCTTAAACGTAGTCCTTCGTCTACCAAACATCTCAAAACACCACACACATGCTTATTAATGGATAGCCTGTCCTCATTCCATCTGACTATCCCCCTGCACAAAATGTGGCGTTGGCCTCTTGTCCATCTGATTTCAATTCAAACATCTGCATACAAATGGTTTCTCTAACTACTGCAGCAGACCTGGGATCAGTAGAGAGGAGCCTTCTCCCTTTGGAATGAATTGGAGTATTGATCAATAATGACTGGATCTAAGGGGCTTAAGGGAGGCACACTGTGTCCGGATGTGGCGGGAGCTCACATATTTGGCACGGGAGACGATGATTAAGTGGAGGTCTGGTATGTACTGCTGCAGGGGAGCGGGACTCACTTAGTATTACACATGGTCCAAGTGTTTGTTGAGTCTATTGTCTCAGAGATTTGGGGAGAACACACCACACAATGGAGTCCCAGACATGGACTGACTGTTGCCCGCTGTAATCACCATGAATAGCCAGGGTGATGTAGGATGTGACCGGTTCATCGTTACGGTCTCACCACTCTTCGTATGTGACCTTCAGATCGGTCAGTCAGAGAGTTGAGAAATCACTTGAATGAGAAACAAGAGACAAACGGTTTCGCCTAATGAGGGCAAATGGTCTGAAAAAACTACTGACCCTGCTCATCACACTGGACGTACCCATGCACCCCTTAAGCTCATTACCATATTTGGATTAAAATAAAAAAGATTTTAAAAAATGTTGATGTCTTTACCAATATATATGCTTGTTACATTTATGTCCATGTCACTTATATGTCAGATTTGCCAATATTAAGTTACGGATTCAATGGATGCTACTACTTCTTGCTGGTCCATTTAGATGTTGCAGAAAAACGTTTGTGTGTAGAAGACCTGGAGATAATCACATTTTCATATTTTTTTTTTGTGTAAGTACTCATAGGATAGGTAAGAGATTAATGTTTTTATTCATGCATATTTTACAATTACACTTGAATGTTGAATTCAATTTGTCACCAACAGAAAAGATGGATTTTTTGAGCTAGCGCTCACACCACACGCGCAACCAGTACAGTACCTGCATGGCTTAGTGTACTACAGCAGCATGCTAGTTGTCAAGAAGAAATAACTCATATTTTCCAATACTTATGGTTATACACTTTAAATTATGGTTACACACTTCAAATTATGGTTATACAATTCAAATGTTATACACTGATCATTCGTTTAGAAATAGCACTTTTACCACAGGTTGGCTTAAAGGAAACACTTGCCTAAAAATCTCCTCTCCTGAGCAAACTGTAAATGAAAATGAACAAATAATTGTAATCATGATCATTATAAACTTTGCATAGTATTGTAGTTTCAAGCGTATATTTATCGCCAATACATTTTTTTTGAATAGCTTGAAAAAGAATGAGTTATTCTCTCTTTCTAGTTGTAAATCACTGGTGTTCCTATTAAACCCATTTGGAGACGGTGCACAGAAATAGATGTCATGGGTGTTTTTTGATTGCATTCAAACAGCCTACCTACATAATGAGAAGAGGAGAAGGGATCACAAAATAAGTTCAATATAACATGAGTGTGTCATTGTCTGCTTTTTAGAGAGCTCGTTGTAGTTAGGCTTTATGGCATGAGTTACATTTTTGAAGTGAGAAATTGTTCATTTTGAATACAAGTTTGAGTTGTGTTTCAATGAACGGTAGCATCGCCAATCTGGTGGCTTACTTGGGTGCGTGGATATAGCAGTGCCTCTTAGCTAAGCTTTCACTGTGTTACTGATGGATCATGGCTTTAGCGTCAAGATTGATGAATCCCCTATTTTTATAACACCGTTATTCAATCTGTTCATCTTTTAAAATTAAAATGTAATATGTGCAAATGTCAATGATAAGTTGCTGTAATTACAAGTTTTGGAGGTCTACAATTTTAAATGTATTTCTGTGCATTTCACAGCACTTCGTTTTTGATTGGTTACAATATTTCACTTATTTAGAATGTTTGCATATAAATGAATGCAACAGAATCATCTTTAATACTTTTAAATGTAAGAACATTTACATTTCAAAACTAAACCTGAAGGTACACTGGGTACCCTTAACATCCATGAACTTGAAGGGTATACTTGGTACCCATTAAGCCCAGTCATGACTTTTAACATATTTTATGAAATATCTTTCCCTGACATGAAAAGTGGATACAAGTAAAATCAAAACATTTCAATTGACAGATTTATCTTTACTTTTCTCCCGTTTGTTTGGAACATTTTTTTCAGAATATATTAGAAATGTTGAAACTTGCATTATGGAGTGTGGGCTTAATAGGTACACTTACCCTAGCCTGCAGTGAGCCAGACAAAGTAGTAGCAGAACATTCTAATCTCATCTCAGAAACACAAAGCTCCTCTCCAGTTTGAAACTAAATGCTTTTCTTCCTCTAAGCCACTAGACCATTATTGTAAATGTGCTCTTGAAGAAAAAGGGATTTGGCTTTGAGTCACGCTGTTGGGTTTGGGTAAATCGATCTGGGTCTCTCTGCGCTGTCTCTAAGTCTGACTGATCAGAAAAACACACTTGACAGGTTGGCAAGTGGCCCGGGTGAGAAGTGAGCCCAATTTAAGATAGCAACATCGCAAATTAACGCTTAAACATGTGCAAAAAGAGCTGCTCACTTTAAAATGTTTTATTAAATCTATATCCAAGCACCCGATGTGGCATTCAGCTCTGGCAAGCAACGTTGAAACGAAACCTTTTTTCCATGGAGAGGGCATGGTGGAGCATTGCAGCTTGCACTAATCAGCCAGTGGAGCGATTCAGTCTGCATGTGGACGCAGTCTGGTGTATCTACACCCGCCCAGCCAATCTCTTTCGTCTCAGGACCCAATATATCAGTGGGCATGTTCGGGAATTAATCAGGCCGCGCTCCACTCCACATCCCCAAAATGGCACCCACAGCTGTGCCTGACCAGAAAAGGAGTTCAATCACATCTGTCTGGTTGGGAGTGAAGGACCTGCTGGGGCAGTTTTTGACCTTTGGATGTTTAAAATACCTCACTGGGTGATGTACGAGGTGATGTTCTCTGCCCAGGTCATAAAGGTCATGCACTCTCTTGTTTTCTGTCCCGTTCTAGCACTCGCTCCCTCTCTCTCTCTTTCCCTTTCTGTTTTCTTTCCTTCTCTTTCTCTCTCGTCTGTGTTTCGTATTATAGTCTCAGCCCCTTCTGTTTAAGAGAACACAAGGACATTCAGGGATGGGAAGACCCCTTTCAGCCCTCTCTGTGCCAAACTAAATCTTCCTTTGACTAACATTGGGAAGTGTTAAAATCTAGTGGAAGTGTATAGAGCTGATGGAGCCTGGGCAATCAGGCAGCAGCCTTCTAAACGGTTTGTGGCCCCTCCTGCCTATGTTTGCCTGGGGCCCTGGGTAGGGGCCTTGCGGCTGACCCAGCCCCAGAGGCCGCTTCATGGTTTGGCATGCGGCTGCATTCATCAGTTTCACTGCGCTGCTCTAGCCACTTTCCAGCAGACAGGGCTCCCACACAAACACTTGGATGCCCGCTGGGTTTTCTTATTTAGTTGTCGGTCAAGAGTACTTAATAATATTCAAGAAGACAGTACGGCATACTATCTGACGTCTGCCAAAATACTGGCCGATCTTTTTTTTCCACTTTCCTTCCTCCCAATGTATTTTGAATATATCGTAAATGAAAAGAAGCAGATATAATTGTGCAATCTTCAAAATAGTTTTGCTGACTGTTGGAAAGCAATGCTGGACAGATGAGCAAACTGCAGAGCTATCAGAACCTTTTAAAAGAGAGCACTTGGGACTTTGGTAACAAAATATGAATGGGCCAAAAGAGTGCACTCAAATACAGGTAAGAGGAAGAGACCAAATTGACAAAACAATACCGAAGAGTTTGGTTCCCGATCATGTGATTGGTGCCAGAGGGTTTTATGGTCAGGAAAAGCTCCCCAACATATGATATGCACCGTAAATATGAAACTAATTCGAACATCATCAATATATGTGTATGTACTGTATGTATGTGTGTATCTGTGTTGTGTGTGTGTGTGTGTGTGTGTGTGTGTGTGTGTGTGAGTGTGTTTGCATATGCATGTGTGTGATTTTTCTGCAATGACAGTGGTGGTTTAGGAATGGTGCTGCTGACGCACTTTGTTCTGGTCTTTGAGGATCAGTCTTAATATAAAATGTTTGCTTCTTTGAAGATTTTAATTAAACTAAACAGGACCATCCACCATGCCTCTACCAAGAGTTCCTTTGATGAGAAACAAGTCCATCTTTTACAGGGACACATCCAATGTGTCTTTTTATGTCACCCTGGGTCTTTATGTTGGTCATTATTTCAGACATTCATCTGGAATTTTGATGGCCATGTTTTGAAGAAAAAGGCCAGGAAACCACAAAGCAGGGATGTCTTGAAACAAAGGTTTCTGTGGTTTGGTCTGTTTTTTGTGATCAACAACTCATACTGGCTCATGCATGTCATTGTAGTTGATGCTGTCATTATTATTCCAGTTTAGACATTGGAATGCTTATAGTTTTGTTCAAATATGATATATGACTTTTGATTTATGTGTCGTCTTAACAAAGCACATTATAGAATAATAAAGTTGTATAGAAAGTTGAATATACTATATAATAACATTTCTTTACAAGACCATTTGAAATCTCAAAGCTCTATTGAGGGTGGAGCAGACAGCCCTATATATTGCTGGGGTCACCAGGATACCTGACGAAGATCTTTCACCAAAACGTGGCATTTTTATTAAAACGCTTGGAAGCAGTGACAGCGTGGCCGATATGCAGATTGTGAAAGTATATTTTTGCTACACGAAAGTACAAAAGACAGAACTGAATTGAAACATTTGCAAATGTATGGAGATTTATACTTTCTAAATGTATTCACAAGAGCACATAACATTACAATATACAGTATAAAAAATGTCAGTCTGAATTATACTGATTTTTAGGTTTAAAGTGTAAGCCTAGTGGTGAAATGCCACTTAACCCAAGGACAGAAGCTCACGCAAAAGACACTATTGAGGGGCCTAGGCCGGTAACTACAGTAAACTTTAGCTCCTCCAGTGAAGGTGAATGTGCGGTAAGCGATCATTAAAGAAATCGTTAATGCGCACTTACAAAATGGGTTCTGAGATATGTACAATCTGACTGGTTTAAATCAGGTTCGAAGCCTTACACAATTCCCTGTTAATCGCACTGTCCGAAGTAAGCTGATCACTCACTGAAGCAGTGCGATGACGTACAAGTATCAATACGCCAACTCGGAGAAAACTGTTTGAGATGAGCTTTTCGAGTCTTTTTGGTCAGCCGGCTCTTCTGGCTGCCTAACCTAAAAGAGCCGGCTCATTTGGCTCCCGAATGGCTCTTCGTTTAAAATGCAAAACCCCCCAAAATTATGAAAAAGTGCAAATAACAGGGACTATTTGTTTTATCTGGCGTAGTAACATGGCCACAAGTCAAAGAAGTGTTAGGGGAAACGTTAACGTTAGAATATAACCGCAGTCTCGTGACTATTTTATTTAGCATCCGTTCTGTAAGCGCATTAACACTCTCCAGACTGTGCTTTGCCAGGAAATAACCACACAAATAAGATGTGTGAGAGAACATGTATCCAAAGACGAGCGTTAACACACGTTAATGCATACTCAATTCTGAAATTGTCAATTGACTTAAGACATAAGACGTGTAACTGTAGGCTACTGGTCCTTGTTTACCTATCATAGTTCTGATAGCAAAACAGCTCTACTAACCCATATTGACCACGTACGTTAAACAAATCTGGTGTACAAACTATAAATAGCTTATGAGCCGTTTCTTGAAGAACAAAATTTCGTTTTTTTCCAGTAATAACGTAGCCAACAGTTTTTCTTAATATAGAAGTTTCTAGTTGTCGAGCCTGCATATGCTACTGTATGGTCTAAATCCCCCAAATCTAGACAGGTAGACTAAATCAGCTAGGCCTATTGATTTCAATATTCAATACATATACTAATACAATATACTAATACTAATATACTAATAATAATACAAGCCTGTCTTTTAAAATACGTTTACAAATCGTGTTGCATGAATAATTCTTCTAATTATATTTCCACAAAGTCACACTAAATTCTCTAGTCTATGATAACCAATGCACTTACTAACCATGCAATTTAAATATTGCCTTTGTAATTTAAACTATCCACACTATAGGTGGCCTAGGCCTGTAAGGTCGCCCTAGATATTTCAAAATGCCAGATGTAAAAAGCCCTACTTAATGTCGATGTGTCAGCTCATTTTACCAGTGTTGCGCGCGTAGACACGAAAAAAATACTTGTTTTTTAATTTACATCGGTCTTTGATTTTACATCCATGCATTCAAGCGAGGGTACACGCAAATGCGCGCGTATGTGTGGGTAAGCGAGTCCTGTGTTTAAGACATAAGACGTCAGTTGTTTTTAGTAGCCACCAGGGGGCGCATGATACAGCAGAAGGGGACAAAAGGGGACAGACTTCCAAGGAAAATGATCAAGATGTGCGCATCTTGAAGTTATGGTCCTCTTGACTAAGTATTGCCTACTGACCAATTTTATATTATATTTTAAAACTCATTCGTAATAGCTGATAAATGTATCGCCTATTTGTTGAAAAGGAGACGTTGTCAGAACATTTTTTGATTCATAATTTCACTAATGAGCTTAAAATATTGTCTAAGTATTGTCTTAACTGGTGGTCGTCGGGTATAATGTGTTATCGGTTATGTTACGACATAAATGCCACGAGATACTGTCATTCACCACTCATAATTTAAGCTACTACATGGACTAATCTCTACCATTAATTGGCTGCTACTTGAGGGTATCTCCTGTTGGGCAATACCCAAACTTGCAACCTCAAATAGCCTATATAAGGAAGTTCAGGTTCGTTTCTCTCTCTGTATTAGTGTAGCTCTACAACAACTGCACGTGTTCAGCTCAGCCCCGAAGCCCATCCCATCCCCTGCTTATCCATACCAGCCTAAGAGGAGGCGTGGATAGGGCTTTTGTTACCTGTATTAGAATACCTGCAGCTACATGGAAAGAATTTAAGATGTCGTCAAAGGAGAGGAGCTGCAATCGATTTGTCACGGCCTCAATTGAGACGATACTCTATCGAAAAGGACGAATTTGCACTTGGTGTAAATGTACCTGGCGCACGCAAGAATAAGTGAGCATACATAACTTGTCCTACTTTGATGCAAATGACGAAATATAAGAACTCCTCGAGCCCATCTCTCTCATAAGTGTTTCGTTTTCGAACTCTTAACAACCACGTTTTGGATCACCATCACTCGTCTCACCTGTGATCCGTTGACCATGGATTTTAGACGGCAAAATATTTCAAAAGCGTTTAGATTTGACATTTTTGAAAACAGAAGTTATATCTGCACCTGGAAGGGTTAGGTACTGTTGCCAATGTAAACGCAAGAGTGACCACTTCATTTTAGTGAATGGCCCGTCCCAGAAGCGGTTATGATCATGCACAGACCCCTCCAAAGGTGGAGTTTTCACGTCTTCTTGTGCTTTGGCATCATCTACTTAAGGCTTGGGTAAGTCTAATACATATAATACTTAGTGCAACTATTAATATGTTGACTTTACCTTCCTATCGTTATTATTGTTTTTAATATAGACGTTTACATCTTGGCTATGGATGTTTTGAATGCAACTGAGGCAGGAGGCAGGCACCTGCCCCTTTGACTTAAATTACTTACTAATAAACAACCCCCTAAAAAAACATTATAATCCAACCGTCATTGCATGGAAGTAATATTACATTCATAACTATCCGGAAATATACTGCTCAACGTAATCGGTGTTTTAATTTTTTTTTTTAGATTTGACAAATATAACGTTATTACATATCCAGTCTCAGTTATGGTTTCTGAGTCTGTTTGGTTTTCTCGCTCAATAGATAATTTGACACGCCGTCTGTCTCCGCCGGGCTCCGGCACACTGCTACATACCTTCATCAATAGCGGCAGCCTGGCTGAGTTGTATTTCCACATTCCACGACCCAGACAGAGTTTTTACCTGTTTTGCCATAGTTCACCTTGAAGCATAAAAGACAGAAAAACTGTTTCTATGCAAAAGCTAAATGGGATGGCATGCACCATCTGCATTTTTTTTAGTGTAATACCCAGGATATGGCTTATTTGCCTAAATACACAAAGATATAAGATACGTTTTGATCATTTTGTTTCAATGTCCCTATTGTACGCCTGGGTTGTCTGCACGTTAGCCACCCCAATGGTCTGGACTAGGTTGCTGTGATAAATCAATGTTAATTGCATATGAAAACCTTACGTTAGGATGTATTAACAACAGTAGAGCATTAAGCTGATGACCCCGTTTTCCTTCGGACTAGTGTTGCACATCATCCAAGAATCCATAGTATCCAAAAAACAACACCAGGTGTAATCCCCGGTGCGTTCCTTGCTGTAAGACCACCTTTCCATTTCTTAAACGAGCCTATAGTGAAATAGGCCGAACCGGTAACGTCCTCAAGTGTTCATATCTTAAGCGTTCAAATAAAGAAAAAAATCAAAACAAGTGAAGCATCACTATATATCTCAGGGTTTAATCAAGCCAAACCAGTTAGGTCATTCCATGCGCTTACTACCCCTTTCTTTAGCCTGGGAAAATCTTTCATGATACCCTCTTCACGCACAATGACGAGAGTCTGCCGGTGACGAGTGACATCACGTTGTGCTGAAGCGATGGTGCAGACAGAACCTTTCACTCTCCTGGTTCAACGCCAAGATCACCCTGGAGATCCGGAGTGCTAAAACCTGCAGTAGCCTTGTCTTTTAATGATAGGGTAAATCCATTAATAATGCATCATACAACTGATCATTTATACAGTTACGTATTATGTTATTCACATATTGACATAAATAAATATTCACATTTGACATTTGCATTGGATACAAATAAAATATATGTGCGTTATGCACGTTACACACATTTTCCAGCATGATAATGTTTGTCTGTGTAACATTCATCATGAAGATGAAAAGGCAGTGAGTGGTGCAGTGTTTGTTTACTTTTGGGTCTGATTTGATGAATGAAAGGCAGCCCTGTCCAGGGATCAGCGGATCACTGTTACACTATTGTCCTACTGTGGCGCAGAAGTGGGCGGATAGCAGTGTCTCTCTCTGCCCAATGGCTGACACGACTCTCATGAGAATGGAGAAAGGCACTTTTCTGCCATCCAAAATCCCTAAAACCATCATCATTCCAGTACGGGAACCACACTCTGTAACTGCCTATACCGCTGAGAGATGACAGAGCCAATCTCCGCGCCCGCTGCACACTTTCGGCCCTGGGACTGGGAGCTAGGAGCTGCATAGCACCGCAGACGCATCGCACTAAAGCGGGAGTCAGCTCTTTGATTTTGGAGAAAACGGGAACTAAAACGTGCGACATCAAGGAATTAAAAAGGAGTTTATCAAACTACTTTTCTTGCTACACCAAAAAGCGGACTTTTATTCAATGTCATCATGATCATCTTCTCGTCGCGCAGTGTACTGCTGTCAGTCTACTATCCACAGATATTCCTCATCCTTACGAGTGGGAGCTACCTGTAAGTTACCCAATATTCGGGTCCCTTAATCATCTTCGTAGTGTGACTTTGTGTTTATACACATACGGAATTACATGTTTCAATTATATGTACATGATGAATCATTCTATTGTTAAATCTGTATCTGAAAGATGAGCGCAGGTCGTTGGCTACGGTATACCATATGTACGATGGATATTTGCTTCAACAATGTATATTCTAGCATAATCCAAATAATATAAACATTAATGTAAAATAATTCATATATCATGCTTTAATATTATAAACTAGAGCAAAACGAAGACGAATTCCATGTCGGCGCTTTTGCGCCTGGATTCGCATTTTACGCAATACATTTGACTGAATATTTCCCCATATTCAATGGTGTTTTATGCTCTTTGCAGTTTAAAATTAGTTGAGGGTATTAGAAATAAATTCGTTATTAAAGAATCTGCTTCAGGTATGTGGTGCATACCTCCGGTCCACGTGGGAAATAGCGGAGGAAGTTATAAGTAGATTACGTGACGTCCAGTTTTATCTGCAGGTTGCAACAAGACTTGATGCTTCGAATAAAGTAATATTACTGCAGTATTTGTTAGGTCCGTTGTTTTTTTAGGATACAAATCCGTTACAACAATGACGGTGGAACACAGTTTCATTTGGCCACAGAGTGGCAGAGAAGTTCAAGACAATTGAATGAAAAAGGGGAACATTTAATCATTTCGCGCTGCGTCAACAAACCCCAACGGTATATGAACTGTCACAACTCGCGGAGAGGGATTAGACTTTATGCATTACATCACCATAGTCTTATGCAGATCTACCAAGTTATAATTTAAAGCCACATCTGGAAACGTAGCTGTAAAACATCGGTCTACTGACATGCACATGATTGACACATGGTCATAATTGTAGCATATAATTAAAAGAACGAGTTGTTCAGGCAGGAGATCACTTTATTTTGACTAAGAAATAATTACCGAACCATACTTTGTATCCATCACGGTGCTGGAGACCCTAAGCTTAATATTAAAATAGATGTGGTTTATGGTTGCAGTTAAAAAGGGGCCACACTCTATGTTTAGTATTGGTTTGCACATTAGAAACTACATACCATTGTTTGTCTTGATAATTCAAACGTGCTTTATTACAGTTGAGCACTTGAAATAGGTTTTAGGGATGAGGATGTTTTTCAAGTGGAATTAGAAAACCCGAGGAATGGGCTCTCCATCCTCCAAAGCGCTCCTTCCTCTCATTATGTGCAGCTAAATGCGTGTTCTGCTCCCAGTGAAATTTAGTGAACTGCATGGGTGGCAAACTACTCTTCCACAGACAGAGGTATTAGTCAGAACACGCCACCATTCCTTTAAGGAATGCACAAATGTCGAGTGAATCTTTCCTTTAAAGCGGCATGCCGTTATCACACCACGTCTTCAGATATGACCAGTGTTATATATTTTTTACGTAAAGAGTTAGAAATAGGCAACGGAAAAATTATTAGGCAATACAATGTAAATCCTAGAAACATTAAAGATGAGTGAGACCTTTAAAATTAGCTGCACTGTTGTTATATTTGTTTATATTGCCTACACATATGCTATAGCCAACTAGATCTGTTTTCATTTGAAGTAAATATTATCAATTGATATATCTTGAATTTCTACCATCTTGGAGAGTGGTTTTGTTTATATTTTAACAGGAATTTTCCTGGAAGCACATTTGACAAAACTCACCAAATACTGTAAAATCCACTTTACTTATGAGACAATTGTGGCTGACATCTTATTTCTCTGTGAAACATACCTGTGAGCCTAATACTGTGTCACATGAAAGGGCATTCACTCTGATGAAATAGATGTGTGCACACGCAATTGTGTTTGTTTCACTGTGAAGAAACTGCCCCTGTTCAGATCATGCCTTTCTCCCCTTCTAGTGTACTCTTGTCATTGAAATCACCTAATCTCATGGAAGGTTTGGGTAGGTAATTTAGCTTTGGAGGGTTGCATAAACTATACTATATGCTGTGGAAATCCCTGGACTTGCTCGATACATAAGAGGCCGGTTTCGCGAACACAGATTTAGTCTAGTCTAGGACAAAAAAATCAATCAAAGCAGAGTTCTCCCTTGAGCTTGAGATTTAATTTATAGACTAGGCTTAATCTGTGCCTGCAAAATCATTCCATTGTGTTTAGCACAGTAAAGAGTTAATACAGTCTGATAGCATTGTATATCTTTTTTCACCAAATAATATTCAATTTGACCCGGCTTTGAAGCTCCTCTGTATCTGCGTCTGTTTGAGAGCTTTAGCTGCCCCAAACTGCCTCACAGTCTTCACCAGAAACGCATTTGTGCACTTTGATGATGCAGGGATTTAAAAGCTTAACTGAGGAATGCTCTGTTTTGCATTGTCTCTTGCTTTTGCAAGCCCACGTTAGACAGTGCTGCAGTGAAATGGCAGGTGGAAATGACCAGGATATTATTACCCAGGAGAACAAAAGCAAAACCATTAGGCCCTGATAATCGCTTAACAAGGTCAGTGAGTTGAACCATGACTTGTTGCTAACCTGGGAGATTTGGAAAGTTATTACTGTTATTATTGTTCAATATGATTTTAATTCTATGTCTTGCAAAGTCTTCTGTTCAACTTTAACTGTATCACATTACGCAATCCAGAGCACCTGTTGACATTTCTAGAGCAGGCAGTTACAGTGCTCCATAAGAAATGGCATCATGCAATACCTGAACCACACATTTAAACAGAAAACTATTAGTATTGTCAAGCAACCGAGGATGTTGGAAAGGCATTTTTATGATTTTCTTTAGTAGTAATCAAGGAATCAGAGGTAGAAATAGTTACACATTCTTTGCTTTATAACTCAGTATCAGTTTCAAATATTATTTGTTGTGGATGAGGTCATTTATACATTCACAGATTGAATTAAAAAAATCAAGTATTTAGAAAAGATGCATCAATGAGACTAAATGAACAAAAAGAAAATGGATGTATAGAAATGTGTTCCCTCCTACCTACCCTCCCCTGTTCTTCAAGACCCTTCAACCACATGACAGATTGCTTCAAATGGGTTTCTTTGGGAGGTCGGATGACAGACGTCTTCTCTGCATCATGGAAGATGTGTAATCTACATAGCCATAAAGGAACATGGGATTCCCTCTTCGTCGGTGATAGTGTGGGCTTGGCCTAGAAATGTTTGCTGTTGGATATTCATCATCTCCTTTAGTATATTCTACCGCAACTAAGCCTCTTTTTATGTTGTCATCTCCCTTGACCCTCTTCAATGCCTGTGACAACCACGTTCCGTCTTTTCGAAACAGGCTACAACATCTCTCTAAGCAGCGGCAGAGTTATTGCGCATCTTGAACTGCAAGTATAGTAAGGGGTCGATTCACTAATTTGGAGCCTAATGAACAGTGTAATTTGATTGTAAATAAGTTTGAATCCACCTAATTTATACATTATGGAAGAGTACATGTTCAAATTCATGACATACGTGTTTTTGCATCTCAAGAGCTTAGAAAAGGGACAGAGTACAATTAAATGCAAGCTTCACAAATTAATTGCTTAAAAACTTCTTGCCTGTCTATTTATGAATGACGGGGTTTACCTGTTCACTACAAAAAACTAAAAATGACAACAACAACGATGGACTGTCTTTCCTTTTACCCTATTTTGACAATTAGATATTCAATGTTTCAACAGAAAAAACACAAATCAAAACAAATAAATAACAATCTTTCTTCAGAAATAACTTTGCCCAATCAATTACAGTTTTATTATAGTGGTGGAAAACTGGGAGCATTTTAAGCAAAAGTGGGTTGCAAAAGTGACGACATGTATTCAAAGCATTTATTCATATTAACAATCAGATGAATTCTCCGTGCAGACTTTATTAAAGTACTTAATGTAACCGAAAAACACCAACATGGTATTAATTCTGACCCAGAGGGTAAAAAAGTCATTTGAGGTTTTTTTAGTGCCCTTCTGAAATGTTTGCTCTTTTTTGTTTGCTAGTGATGCTAAGCTAAAAACAATTGGGTTCAATATAAAAAACCAAGCTTGTGATAAAAGCACAAAATTTGGCATACAGGTAACCTGAACAGATAAAGTTATGGAGCTACAGCTGATTTGGCGTTGCTGCTACTATCCCTAATCAGTCACTGAATCCCTCAGTGAAAAAGCGAAATTTGGCTCCAAATTAAAGGATTTCATGACTGTCTCTTAAGGAAAAATGTAAGTGGAACACTGCACAACTTTTCATTAACCGATGCATTCATGATTATTATTGACAGTATAAAGCTGGGATTCTGATCCTGTTGAGCATACAGACGAACAGCTGGGATCAAGGGATGCAGAAGAAGTGAATAAATAGTCTATAGCATATTGTTTAAAAGTGGTTAGAGGCACTGCATCATGTTGGTATGACAGCAGAACTCAAAGTGTTCAAAAATATCTCATCAAAATGAACACATTTTAAGATTCCCGTCAATGTCTTTATTACAAATTTAGAGTCTGATCTTTCAGATGCAATTCTACCAGAGTTGATATCCCATGTCATTACAAAGTTACACCTCCAATCAATCGCCTGTTAGGTGTCAAATGTATATTAGTACTATTGGGGTGATTATTAAAACCTTTTCAGTTGGAATGGTAATGCAACATTCTTCCTAAAATATCAAAAGGCACTTTTGTCATGAAACAACCTGAGTGTGGTGGCAGCCCTGGAAGTCGTAGACTTGGCAAGCAGGGCTGTAAGGAGTGCAGGACATCTCCGGCCAAGGTTGAGGCCCCTGCAAGGTCTTTCTTTAACACAGGAGAAATTTATTTTTTTCAATTTTTTTCTGCATTTTCCAAATTTTCAACTTGTTGCCCAATTTCAGTTTTTTGATTGATGTAAATGAAGCAGAGATTTTCAGTTACATTTTAGAGATTTCTAATGGCATTTGCCAGGTTTTGATTAATCTCCTAATTCTCAATGCCTGGTAATGGTGATTATTTTATCTTTGCAAAGGTCAAGGAACCAAAGAGCCTGAATAAGACAAAGCTCTGTTTTGCCAGAGAAACATGCCTTGTTGCAGTTATGGTTTAATTTGAACATGTCATGTGGTTTTGCGTTCAAGGTTTATTTTTTGTATGGAGACAGCTAATCAACCAAAGAGGAACATGGTTGGTCATAAGCAATTTCCAATCAACATTTACTGGCTTTGTTCTTCGAGTCATAGGGGTAGTATGGTTTTGTTCCATAATCCTTTTGAAGGGGAATCCACAAATGCAGTCAACCCTTCTATCTCCTCTTTCTCCCTCTTTCTCTCTCTCCTCTCTTTCTCCTCTCTCTTCCACTTTCTCTCCTCTCTTCTATCCCTCTCTCTCTCCACCCCCCCAGCCCCTCCGTCATTTTCGCTGACACACAACTTGCCTGCATCAGCCTGCCCTGCTTGTGGTAAAGCCCTTGAAGGCCTACGTCATACATCAAAGCTGGCATTCGCCTTCATGCTCTTTTACGGCTCCTTGTCTACTGACATGTTTGAAAGGCATGTATCTGCAGGGTTTGAAAGGCCATAAACACACTGTTGGAGAAATAACCCCATTTGTTTAGCCGTCTGTTTTCTAGTACATGACTGTTCCAAACCCGGGGTCGGAATGGGAATGATATTATCTGCTAAGGTGATGATCGGTGGTTCTAAAGAACTGCCATCGAGGAGCATGAGCTTGTAGGTGTCTTAACATGACTGCTTGATCCGGGTTTAAACGTTGCAGACCAACATGCGGGAGAGCCGCTGTCGGAAACCTTGAATATTAGCCAGACACACTGTAGCATTGCTCTACAAACACGCATTGTAACGGAAAACTTGGGTATTATCAACAGTAAAATACTCTTGATTCGTTTTACTGCAGCATGCTTCAAATAAAGCTTCATTGTAGGAAATTGTTGTGGGCTGGAAAATTATTTCTGTATTTCAAATGGTGCTGTAATTCCACCCCACACTCTTTGTAGTGGCTGAAAGCTTTTGACCACTTGTGGGTGCATGATAAGTTTTTTTATTGATGTAGAGTCATTAACATATTTCAAGATGTGCTTCGTAAGCTAGTGTGTAGGGGTGCACTTTTATTACAGTATAGATTCCAGTTGAATCAATATGTATTTTGAGATTACTTAGTGATTCATTGGTAATCTACATGATAAAGCAAATAGAACAACCTAGTCCCATGTTTGGTTCCATGCAATTTGGCTACTTAAGTAGTTTTTGGATGATTTTGCTGAACGTTTTAGGATGATTCTGCACATTTCTTCTCAGAGACAGTACACGACAGCATACCAGCATCACTAGGCTGAATATGCTTAGATTAAAACAAAATGCAGGTGCCTAAAAGTGATTTTTTACTTCCACAGCTATAGTTGAGAAATGAACCATTTCAGAAACCCAGTTACACACTGAAGGCATGGTTGAGCCGGCACACAGAAAGCCCAGTAATTCTCCGCTCACGCCTGGAAACAATTCTAGCCATGTTACCTAACAATTAACACAAAGCCCCGACAAATTTCTCTACGATCACAAGTCAAATCAATGCCTGGGATCCGGGTCAGCATGGCGCACTGTGTTATTTTTCAGCTTCAAAGCAGATATTGGTTTCAGATGCTCTCTTTGATTCACCTCCAACACACGAATGGTGATATCGTTGTAAGACACTGCAGAGTGACAACAGAATACCCATCAAGTTTCTACGGATGTGACGTCTGTCCTCCGGTATCACTGACTAATTGTTTGTGCATGTTTACTCACCTATCCGTAGGGCCCTGTCTTCCGTGGTGGCATTGGGTGCCAACATCATCTGCAATAAGATCCCTGGGCTGGCCCCACGCCAGCGGGCCATCTGCCAGAGCCGGCCGGACGCCATCATCGTGGTGGGGGAGGGCGCCCAGCTGGGCATCAATGAGTGTCAGTACCAGTTCCGCTATGGACGCTGGAATTGCTCCGCCCTGGGGGAGAGAACCGTCTTCGGACAGGAGCTGCGAGTAGGTCAGTGAGGGCATCTTGGGCCGGTCATAGGGTGGGAGGACTTCTGATTTGAATGTCTTTTCCGCTACGGGTTAACTTTGTAACGCCTTTCAAGAGAGATCTGGTGATGATTAGGTTTAAATAGCAGCTAGGATAATGTACATGTCAATGTTAGCTGACATGGGCTAATTGTATGACTGACCTTAGTGGACTGTTGCTGTTTCACTTCCGCATTTCAAAATGTCATCCTAAATGTTCTAGGTTTCTAAAACTCAAAAGTAAGTTGTGACTGAATTCCTAAAAGTAAAAATAAAAAATAAATCATAGGAGTTGCTTTAAATTTTATTTGCAAGGAGGGCTACATCGCCATGGTTGTCATCAGTGATTGTTTTTGACAAAGTAGTGAAGCCATGATGGAAAATAGGTTACATTTTGAATTGTGGATGTCACCAACTTCTCCAAAGGGTAGCCTTAGAACTCCAAGCCTCGACCCCCCTTGCCTTTCCGAAACATGGCTTTTCACAAGGCTAGGCCAAACCCATGCTGCACACATCACAGAGTCAAACTTCAACTAACTGCACACAGTCACGGACTCTATTGTACAACCATTCACATTGGCAATAGTTGCATAGTGCATTAAGTGCACTCAAACCCAAGATAACTTTGCATGTTACCATTTCAACAGATTTCAGTCCGGTTGGTCTTTTTCTTTTCATTTAAGATTTGCAATGAACTTCTAGTTAAAAGCATGCAGTACATTGCTGGCTGCACCAAGGTTATGAAAAGGCACTGAAGTCTAATGGGGGAAAGTATGGTTGAAAAATGATATAGCAAATGAGGAGACAACTAATGGTATTATTGCAGAGAACGTTGTTGAACCAAAATAGATGTACACATCTGTTGTTAATATTAGGAAATCGGTTGTGTCCATTGCTGGCTTGCTTGCGTGTGTGTATGTGTGTCGCCTACAGTCAGAACAATCTTCGAGCAGATCAACATTTAAAAACATGTATTGACAAACGTCTATTGCATGGCTCTTTTTTTTACAGGGTCTTTTACATTTCCTTTCATTTAGAAATGTTTTGTTGCTGTTAAAGTGCGGTTAGACTATGTATTTAATCCAATAGCTCTGTTAACAATCACTGCTCTTTAGAGGCGGCTGACTTAGCTCAAACCCCTCTAAAAGCATTTCTCTTTGTTGTAAATCTGGCGCTTTTGTAATGGATCTCGTCTCATTTTCTTCTGTGTTCAGCATCCTTTGTTCTCCTTTTTTATATTATCTACTGATAATGTACCTCATTTCTGAATGCCGAGTTTACAGTTTCTCGTGTTCCCTTAAAAAATCTTTAGCTAATTTATTAGCAAACGTAGATGAATTCTGCAGTGACCGGATTCTACTAAATGGTCAAAGCCTCCAGTCACATTACTCAAGTAGGTAAAAGAGATTTTTAGCTTCCCCATGAGATAGATATAGCCTATTCTAGAAGAGGCAGGAGATGAAACAGGTTTCCTTGGTACTGGATTGTCAATCTCTCCCCGCCTCACTGAAGCCAAGTCAAGGATGTTTTACTACACTCAGAAACAGAGCTAGACCATGGCTACTGGTACATATTGAATTATACTAGTTAGTCTGATTGGCTGCTACCAGGACCTCTGTGGGCCAATTGCTTGTGAAGTCAATACTGTAGGAAAAAGGTAATTGGATGGCTAGGACCATTCATTCCGGATTCAGCGAAGGTTCTTCATGTACACTACTAGGACATCATGGGAGTACCACTGCATCTCAACTTCCTGAAGTGTAAAAAAGTGTCCTTATTGTCATTCCACTGTTTTTTCTATGTCGCTTGTTTTGAAAGTGATTAGTTATGTGCATTTAGTGTAGCCTTGTTCTTTAATAACTTTGTATGGATAATATGATGGTTGTTTGCTGTGGGGAAAAGACACCTACTCACCTACACCTCTCAAACAGACAAATTCACACCTTAATAATCAACAGCATGGAAAACAAATCCTGTTCTACTGACATATTTCATTAAAATCCCCAAAATTGTGACCACTAAACCTTTCCTATTCTAAATGATCCAGTCACAGTTCTGGATTTGGGGAGATGCCGTCGTTTTCTAAGGAGTTAAAGATCAGGGAACCACAAGCCTAATGCTTTCTTTCTGTGCTGGGTGCATTGGGATGGAGTCGGTCAGTTTGGCCCAGTTCCCTGGTATTACATTAGGTTTCCAAGAAAGCACACATTAATAGCTGGGTTATTGAGTATTTTAGAACCCTGAACTATCTTGATGCAAGGAAAGATTTTGTTTCAGAAATGGGCCAGTAATTTGATATTTATTTCTGTATTATACTGTAAATATCATTGTAGAAAAAAGGGTGATGTTGGCTAATGCAGTGCTCCTTGACACTGGAAGCTCTGTTAGCTCTTTGGGACTTTAAAAGATGGATGGAAACATGGATGAAACCAAACTCATTACGGTCACGTCCTTCAACAGTTCTTCTATTGTGCAAAGAGTCGTTGACTCTCCTGTTATGTTCTAAATGACACATTGGAGAACACTGAATGCTGGTTATTAGAATATGTCTATGTTTCTTCTTCTGGACACAGGCTACTTAGCACTGAATAACATTCTTATGTGCCATAGCAGAATGACATTGGCTTCGATCTGTACAATGAGACCATCAAATATCTAGTGAATTATCCCTTGCTTACAGAAGTGGGTGTTCTATTAACAGTCTATTGCCATCTATTAACAGCTAATAATAAAATTGAAGTCAGATCCATAATCGAGGCTTCGAGGGGCTGTTTATAGCAGATTGTTGTATTATCTGAGCAGAGATGAGGAAAAAGCATGGATGAATGGCAAGACAGCCGTACTAACTCAGCTGCTAGGATTTGATATAGTGCTGAATAATAATAATAATAGATGGGTTGATATTATTCATAATTCTTTATATTTTTTTCACATATCGGGGAGGTCAACACCATATCGGTTTTAAAATGGCTGTCTGCTTTGGTCTGTTGCTCGCTGGTCAGTTAAAGTTTGATCACCTTCAATTTGAATGGATGTCTGTAACTTCCCTGTTATCTTATGGGACGTGGTCAGTTCTGGGCAGCGTCTGCACCTGAGACATCCCATGAGCCTTAGCTCTCTCATTTTTAACAGTCTCAGCCTGAACAGAGGAGCAGAGCACTTGACGTTAGTGATTATAGCATGAAAACAGACACCTTTCAACGGCTACACTCACCATCAAAGGCAGATGTTGGCCCCATCGTATTACTGCCCTGCTCTGGTTACCCTCTGTTTAACTTTCCAACCAGTTTGTCACCATAGTGATTCATGCTTTTCATCTCAAAGAGGTTCTTGTTGTGCTCAGCGGTGAAAAATTGCAAAAGTTCAATCACTCTGGCCCCTGGCTCATTGCACAAGAATGGAGAATGGATGCAGCACAGGGGCAGGTGAAAATCTCTGTGCACGAGGAAGGAATGCTCCCATTATTTCACAGCAATACTAAATGCCTGTGCTGGACTTGGCTGGAGAAGTAAAATCCAACGATCTGTAAGACCGGACTACTCAACGCACATGCTTTGATTCAATGACAAAGCAATTCAGTAGTAGTCTGTCCCCTACCATGTCTACATCTTTGGGCCAAGTAGTGTTAATCCAAATAAAAAAGTGCTGTGCATTTAGGCATGGACAGAGAAGCTATCAGACTAGTATGTTGTTGTGTTTGATGACCTACATTACATTGTCACACAATGCACCTTTCTCACTAGCAGAAACAACAGATACAGACAGAAAGACACTGGCAGAAAGACAGGCAGGCATGCAGGCAGGCAACAGAAATACAGGAGATCAAGCAGGCAACCAGCAGCAGCAGACAGACAGAAAGAGAGGCAGCAGACAGACAGACAGACAAGCAGGCAGGCATGCAGGTGGACAGAAGACAGGCCAACAGGCAGATAGACAGACAGACAAGCAGGCGGGCAGACAGACAAACAGACAGACAGACAGGCAGGCAGGCAGGCTGTGAGTTGAAATATGGCTTTGAGCCTGATTCCATGAGTAAAACTCTGGAGAGAGGCACTCCAAGGCACCACCAGCTGGGAGGCAAATGGACAGCATGAGAAATGGACGTGGGAGCTGACAGGGTGTCCAGGAAGGGAGAGGGTTGTTTAGTCTCTATTTCCCCTCCCCATTGAATACAGTATCATCTCTCCTTAGAATACAATATAATCTCCCCATATAATATAGTATCATCTCTCCTTAGAATACAATATAATCTCCCCATATAATATAGTATCATCTCTCCTTAGAATACAATATAATCCCACCATATATTATATAGTATCATCTCTCCGTAGAATACAATATAATCTCCCCATATGATATAGTATCATCTCTCCTTAGAATACAATATAATCTCCCCATATAATACAGTATCATCTCTCCATAGAATACAATATAAACTCCCCATATAATACAGTATCATCTCCCCATATAATGCAGTATCATTTCTCTGTAGAATACAATATAATCTTCCCATATTATACAGTCTCATATCTCCATAGAATACAATATAATCTCCCCATATAATACTGTATAATCTCTTTGTAGAATATAATATATTTCTCCCCATATAAAACAGTATCATCTCCCCAAATAATACAGAATAATCTTCACATATAATACAGTATCATCTCATCATGGAATACAGTATCATCTCCCAATAGAATACATTCTCTCACCATAGAATACAGTATAATCTCAATATGGAATACAGTATCATCTCACCATGGAATACAATATCATCTCACCATGGAGTACAGTATCATCTCACCATAGAACACATTATCATCTCACGACTGAATACAGTATAATCTCAATGTGGAATACAGTATCATCTCACCATGGAATCTCACCATGGATACAGTATGATCTACCCAAAGAAAACATCATAATCTCCCCAGTGAAGCGCTCTCTCACTCCCACACCGCCCGAGGGTGAGGGGTATATAAGCGAAGGGGTGCAGGGCTGGCCGAGCCAAACAGACGTCTGGCCAGATAAAAGATGTGTAAGTCAGCAGGTTCATTGAAAGCCACTTGAGTGGAAAGGGTTCTAGACAGGCAGATACTTGATCAGGAGCTGAAGATGCGAACAACTAGTCCTCTAAACAGAGCCCGCCCCCGCCCCCAGATCAGACAGGGAGGGGGAAAGGTCACTGTCAACAGATCACATCGCTCCATAAGTCAAGGTGATTATGGTCTTGTTTTAAGATGTGGTCTTCACAGAAGAAGGTGAATAATGTTTTTGCATTGTTGCAAAGTTTGATACTTGGATTTTTTTATTCGTCAGTGGTTAGTTGAAATACTTATTTTCTCTGTTTTGTGTACATTGTGTTTTCCTATTGACTTGTATGATAATATTAATGTGCAATCATCAATATGTTTCTTGGATTGGGTTCGTGTTCCTCAGTCAGTGTGTGTTTTTCCTGAAATGATGGTTTGTCAGTTGCTGCAAAATAGCATTATCCAAGCAAATAATTATTGGTAAGACTACTATCAGCAACTGCACCTGCTACGATTGTGTTGTCACGTGGTAGGCTAATAGGGGATCAAATAAATTATGTCTTAATTGGTAATACAGTCATAGGAAATCATTGCCATGTCATTCCTCACCATTATGTGGTTATTTTAGTCAGATAGAAAGCTATCAATGGTTATCAAGTAAAACACTTTTGACTCAGTATTGCCAAGTAAACTCAATGAAGATCAATTGGTAATTAGAGTACCTTCAAATCTGATGGTAGATATAAAAAATCGTATTTGCCATGAAGTACACTGTTATAAGAAAACGGTGACAAGTAGAACCAGTTAGGTTTAAACAATATTCAGACGATCATGGTCAGAAACATAAAATGGCCTCTTATTCTCCCTGATTGATTAAGACAATATAGGTTTTGGTTAAAATATGTTTGGATAGATGTTTTTCATTTTTGTCAACACCTTAAAACATCATTAACATCAATTTATTGTTGAACTAAAAAATAAGAATTATTATTATCCATATTTTCATATCTTTCTTTTTTGGAGGGGTATGTCTGTTCTGAGTATCCTTTTTCAGTGGCTTATCATCTAGGTCACAGGTGTCAACCCCCAAAAAATAGATTTATTTTGTCAATATTATAAAAATGATTTTATTCAATGTTCAGTAACATAAATAAATGCTGAATCTATAATTTAAAAAAAAAAGCTAATAAAATTAGCCCTGGCACTTTAGAAAGTGCTATAAAACACAATACAAATTGATTTGGAGATATGTTAGACATTTGAATAATGAAATGTTAGAATTTAACAAACCTGGCCTTTAAAATTTTTTTGACAATTAATCTAAAAATGAGCTGCTTTTCCTTGAGTCTGACGGAGTTGAAATTAATCCAATTGGTTGCATTTCCTGGAATTTGTTTTGTGGTGTGATAGCTGATACTTTGGAATATCAAAATATATATTTATGTGTTGTAGAACATATTTGTGGAAGAAAGAAGAGTTTCTAAGGGGGACTTTTTCTAGATTTTCAGGAATCTCTGCACTATGAGTTGGTCAGTAATGGACTGAATGTAGATCAGGACATATAATATTGTTAGTGTATTGTATTTCCCTCAGTGTGCGGTTACTAGCTTATCTTCTCCCACCATATTTTACATTCAACATGACTGCTGGGGAGTGAAACCAAGAAATTAAATTATTGGTAGAGTAAAGATTTGATGCCCCATCTGATTGAACATTCTAACACATTCCATTACACAGCCAAGTGTTAGCTAACCTATTCCTGTTCAATGTACAGAGGAAAAATATATATTTTTTAAATTATACCTTCGAAGAGAGACAAATGGGTGCTTTAACACTGATTAACTCTAACGGCGTGTCATTAATCACCTTTGTAAAACACAACCACCACATCCTCTCCTTCTCCTTGCTGTCTATATTACCCTAAAGCTAATAATTGTAATGAAAACTGATATGGTATCATACTTCCCACAGCGCTATCACGGATAGATATAGTATCTATATTGATTCAATGTGCCACGATCTAACGCACATGCAGAGCTCCAAAAACACACCGTAGCCAGGCAACCCACATCCTGTGAATAACCCTATTCGTTACACCATGCCAGGGTGGTGGGCCAATAAAATCCTGCGATTTGCACTTGGTCATCGTGTGGGCGGGACCTAATCCCCTGGCCTCCTCCTAGTCAGGCGACTGCTGCCGATGGAAACAGGATCATTGGAGTTTATCAGGTACTGTGCTGTCGCTGTGTGGAGAGTCTGGGGGGTGGGGTCTGGTGGAAACAGGATCA